>CAODLS011263320.1:0-18523 GCA_948243855.1 Flueggea neowawraea
GTCCACAGAATTAGACTTCCCAACATTGCTTTTCAAGTCAAGAATGCTGGTTGTAACATTATGAACATGACTGGTCACTACTGGCCCACAAGAATCCTGGAGAGAGATATCTGTTGTTGTCTTTTCATTTGATGCATCTGCTAATTCATCAGACATGCTCTGATCTGCAGAAACGTTGGAAATGGAGAATTTCTCCACTGTTGATGATTTTAAAGAATCGAACTTAAAATTGCGGCCTTTTAAAATTTGCAAACTGGCCATAACATCATCTGCATGATTTCTTGTGCTTGCAGAAGGAAAATCTGAAACAGAGGTATCTGGGATTGTGCCAGCCTTGGCATCAGAACTTACTAGATTTGGCTTGAGAACACTATTTGGTTGCTTATCTGGAAAACACATTTTAAACAGAATAAGCATGAGATGTAAAGCAAATACGACAGTGACTTAAACAAAACTAAATTTTTGTAAAAGTTAACCATTTGCTTTTTGCAAGCTGTGTATCTCCATCTCCTTCTTCATTCGGTTATAGCGAGCTATATAATTAACAGAACATAGTGAAGCTTCTGCCTCAAGCCACAGATTTTTATACAAAAGGACTTGTTCATGTGTCTGTTCCTCATCGTGGAAATTCCGAGCAAGAATATTCTTTATGGACTGCAAATCACAACTCATGAACTTGGTGAAACTTTTCCTTCTGTACAATTAATAAGGTTTTCAATCATGTATGCAATAAAAGCAAGAGAAAAATCTGGGTCATTTTATCTTCTCCAATTTCAGCAGAACTCCTTGAAGGAAAGAAGTACACATCTTCCTTACCAGATAATGTAATATGCTCCTTCCCAAACAAGATATGCCGACTAACAGCACTAGCTTGAGGTGTCTGAGTACTGTTATCATTTGCACCCTAAGAAATTACAGAGCTTGGTAATATAATATTCAACATTTTCAAGCAACAATTCTTTTTATATATTCTTCTTTGTTACAAGAGGAAATGAATCATGGACCCAAACCAACAATTGAGCTAGCCTCATGTGGGAGAAGCAACTATTAAACATTCTCTAGCAAGAAAATGAGAGGCTAACACTAGCATATGGACAGCATATATTGGTTTAAATGAGAATAAAAGGTTCAATTCAAAATCGGAATTCAGAAAGCATACTCATAGTGTATGTTATTTTAAAAAGATAAAACAGATTCAAGACCCAAAATAAAGTTGGCAAAATTGTAGGTAGCCAGCAACATCTCCAAACACAGATTGTAATTTTTACCATCTTACTCCAAGCAGAAAATACAATCACATGCAATAATCCATCATAATGAGAACTACATCTTAAACATCTACCACCTCCAATTTATTTTGAGCCATTTTGAAACTTGTTAACTAGGGACATTTCATAAACTCCAGTTTTTATTTTTAATCTGCACGATATTCTCACCATAAACATATTAACAAGCAGTTCCAAGAACATAAAAAACTTTAAACACTTAGTAGCTTGAGGACGGTTGAGAATATATATGTCTGCACTCAAACGTACTTCAAAGGAATAGTTTGATATTTAAATAGATTCCAAAGGGGATCCATACACCCTTCTCCATAATTGACATGTATTTTTATTGTCATGTGAAGTCAAAATTGAAACTTGTCATCAATATTTAAAAGAAAAAACACCATACACTTTCTAAAAACAGATCGCCATAGACCACAATGGATTAAGTCTATCCAAACAGAAACATAAAAGTACCTTGTGAATCTTGGACATAAAGGGCTGAGAGTTGGCTCGATGAGGATTACAAGATCCCGGCATTGAAGTCATCATCTCCACATTCTTCAATATGCACAAATCGAGATTGTTGATTATGCTTTCAAGAGTCTCATAGTCTTCCTCTTTCAAGTCACATTTGTCATTCGGAAAAGAAAATAACAGAAATTCTGAGAGATTATGCATAGTGTTAAGCATCTTTCGAACACAAATCTTTGGTGCTGATACTCCACTATGTGATCTGTTGACAGCATTATGAACATTTTCTGCTGAAGGTGGTGAACGTAAGACATTTTCTATGGCATTATATGGCACCTGAGATGAACAATCATCAGAATCATCATTGAGATTTATCCCAACATTGGCTACATCATTCCCTGATTCAAAACTTCTTCCAAATGAGTATTTTGCTTCTCCAGGATTTTGCTGCTCTATGAGAGGAATTTTAAGATCTGAGTTATCAATCAATTTTCTAGCATATTCTTCGTCAAGTTCACTAATGTCATCCTGGATTTGCAATCTGTGGGAATAACTATGCAATGTACCATCAAATCCATGTTTCTCAGCATCAAGTTCTTCTCTGGATATTGGCTTCTTCAGAGGAGCCAAACAATTTTTTGAAATGCCATTATCAGTCTGCACAAAAATTTCATTTGGTTTTTCAGGGGAGAAGTCTAAAATATTGCTGGCATTGAGAGGGGGAATTTGAGGACCTTGAGAATCAGAGTAACTGATAGTTTCTTCCCTTTTTATATCCTGTTTGGGTCCAGGATCTGAAACTTCAAATGGAGTTTTACGCGAGGTTGGAGCTCCTTTCCAGCATGGTGAATCAACGGCAGGGTTGTGATGATCAAAATTGTTTGAGAAGGAACTATTGTCAACAGAATCGATAACCTCATTAGCATCAGCAGAAGTATTCAATGCATCTACACTTATACAAGGAATTCGAATTCCTAGTTTTTCAATAGGAAGTTGATCCAGGCCATCCCTAGAAACACATTTGTCGCTTGCCAGCTGTTCATTTTGTTTTACGTGAAGGCCTTTATCTTTATCATCTAAGCAAACCTTGCCTCCAAAACCAGCATAAGTATTATCCTCCTTCACAATAGAGTGATTATTCCGGAAAAAGTTCTGATCATTCAATTCTTTGCCAGCATCTAACTTTTCCATAAAAGATGGATGTTTTGCCTCTGGCATTCTAATTACAATACCATGGGAAGGTTTCATGACATTTACACCATCATTCAGACACCTCTCCCATTTTAATGGGCTCCAGGAATCAGCTGCTTTTAGAGATGCATGAGGAAACATCACTGGAACAGATGAAGTTGACGCTGAACTTGATGCAGGATAATCTGCAGAAACCACATTTGAACCTTCAGCTATAAACGGTTTATTATCCATGTGTCCTGAATTTGCAGGTTCAACGTCCTTTACACTCTCAAAAGCATTAATGGCAGGGGATCCTACATCATACTTGCTCATGTAATTGGATGAATATAATCCTGCAAATCGGAATAATAAACATAATACAATAGCCAAGAAGCATCGACCATCAAGCTACTATTTCTGAATTTGGTTCCTTATGTTCAATCTTAAAATTCTAAATCATATTGAAAGAATATGCAGAAGAAATAATTTATATTTAAGAAGTCCCATAAGCATTTACAGACCAACAAAAAGTTCATACAGAGAAATCAGAGTTATGAAGGCTCAGAGGAAGATGTCAAGAAAATAAAACAATTAGATAACAGCACCAATCCAACATCTCAAGTGAATTATCAAGAAAATCTGACATTGTTCAATCCTCACATTCAATTCATACTAGGTGATGTCAAGTCATTGCATATATGGCACATGCTCATTATGATTCTATGAATTCCTATTTTGCATTTGAAAACCACATTTTAGGAGCTATAAATTCAAATGTCAAATCTGAACTCGTATTCGAACCATAAGTTCAAATTGAGAGCTCTTTGTGCAGTTCCAAAGAAATGGATTTGAAAATCCAAACTCCCCACTTGAATCCCTTTACCCAAAAGACTACCTTAACTTGACCAGCAAAGGAAACGAGATCATGTTGTAAAACCCCAATTAAAGAGAAGAATGGTAATAACAATCACACAGAAGCGTAGTCCTGTTCATCTAAAATCTTTATATATGTCACTTCTTTTAGCACAATCAATTAACAATCTAAATCGCAAATTCAATTGTGACCAACTGACCATTCTACTTCGAGGATACATGCTCTCATTGGTTAATAATCATCAAGAAACAGAACAACCATAATTAAGATGTGGCCTGTATTGACAAGTTTAGAGAAAGTTTCATGAGATCCCTCTTTAAAAAGAAAGCATATTTCGCAGATATCCTCTCAAATTTTGACATTGGCAAGCACAGGGGAAAAACAAGCAACAGCACAATTAAAGTCTCGGCATTATTAAAGTTCCACATGGAAAAAAATTGAAATCATCAGCATCTAAAGACCATGTGAATAAATAAATGTAAATCCTACATTTAGGCATTACAAACAGAGATCAACATTCAACCAATAACAAAAACAAAACATTACACGTATGACAGAATACATAGAGCATAAGGAATGAAACAAAATAAAAGTAAACTGAAAACACAATTAGAAAGTCATACTAACAGAAACACTGATTTTCTGTTTGCTGTCTTTCTCCTCTTACCCTTTATTTCCCTTATATACTATCATTCATCAAGTTGGCTTTATCAGAATTGTTAAACTTAATTAACAAAGAAACAGAAAAAAAAAAGGGATGGGCATACCTTGATTCATAAAATTCTCATTGGGGCAGAAAACCCCTTCAGAATTACTCTGTTGCCACGCTGCCATTCCCTCCCACAAGCCTCCCCAAGGCACATTATGCTGCACTCCTTGGGAGTAAGCGCCAACAGAGGACTCTCCACTGGATGCAGGAGCATGAGTAGTAGACAACAAATCATAGCCAGACTGGTGGGGAACTATAGGGGTACTGTCATTGGCAATAGCGGGTGAAACATAGGAGGGATAATAAGCATTGGCCTTCACAAAGCTGGTGGAAGGTGAAGCATCGCTATTCACAGGAGGCACGTTATGATTGTTATAATTAGCAGTAGTGGACAACGATGATGATGAGTACATGTACGGATTTGAAGATGGAAAAGATTCAAATTCTTGGTTCGGATTGGAAAAGTAATCATGAACAGAATTGGAAGGGCTAGTACCGAACCAGTTGTGGAAAGAAGGGTTGCTCATGGCAACATCATAAGTGTTACTGGGTTCAGTTAAATCAATAAGTGGCTTAGAAAGAGAGCGATCAACAGTGAAAGGTGGAGCTAAAGGCGATAAGTTTGAAGAAGCAGAAGAAGACCCATATCCCATCATCTCTTTCAGTTCTCACTTTATTCATAAACCAGTCAAAGAACTGATCAAAACCCACAAAATTTCACATCATAATTGAACCAAAAGAAGTCATGATCATGCATGCCCACTTATAATTCATAAAAATACCGTCAAAAAAAGATATAATCGAACAATAACTAACAATAACAGTAATAATAGTGACAATATAGAGGAATTGATGGAGAATTTAAGCAATTACGTTCTGAGGAAGACGAAGAAAAGCGAGTGAGGAGAAAGGGAGAGAGAGAGGTAGCAGCGTCTTCGTGTATGCGATGTCTATTTTTTCCTCTCCGCGGCCTTGTGGAAAAAGGGAAGGGAGTGTTTTATTCAACAACAAAAAGTTTTTCTTTTGGTCAATTTTTGGTCTTTCACCGTTTTCATTTGTTTCTGACCAAAAAAAAAAAAGGAGAAATATTCAGTTTTTTGAATTTTTGCAACTAACCGAACCAAACTAACCGACCAAAACCCGGTTCCTATATATTGCCTGCCCAACCACATCACTGCACACTCTATTGAGTTAATTTCATCCATAGTACCTCAACTATGTAAAATATTCACATAATATCTGAAGTTTGTTTTACTCACTGATGATAGCTAAAGTATGTTTTTTTTAGTCAAGCTACTAGAAATAAGTGAATTAGCAAACACAATCTATGTGGCTTGACACATCATGATCCACGTCAAATTTATGTGTGATAGTCCTTAAAAATTGAAGTTGGGTGAAACGGCGTCGTTTTACCCCATTTAAAAAACAAAAAAATATGCTAAAAGAAGGTGAAATGTCGTCGCTTAAAGTAAATAAAAAAAATGGTAAGGGAAGGAAAAACATTATCGTTTGCTTTGTCTCTTTAAAGCTTCGTCTCCTTAAAACAAACAAGCAAAGCTCGAAGATGCCAGAAATCCGATTTTCCCATAAGAGGCTTCCCTGTTTCTTCAACTTCTCGTCGGCGCAAAGCTCCATTTTTTCTCCACGTCGCCGCCTCGACCTCATTCGCCGTTGACGAAAGTCGTTCCTGCCTAGTAAACCGAGTTGTTCTTCCCTTCTTTTATTATTCGAAAATGTTAGACTTGGTTTTATTTAGGGTTTGGTTTGCCCACAATATTGATTGTGTGATATTTGATTGGCATAATTATGCATTGAATTTATGTGCTTCTGATATTGATATTGATATCATAAGGTTTCAACGAAGTAATGTCGAATTCGTGATCAAAGTCATGTCAAATTCGTGGTCAAATGCATTGAACTCAAGGATCGGTGGTGCCAGAAGGATTGAGGTGCCACAATGTGATGGCATTGTTGATGTGGTTGTCAGATTGTCAAAAAAACCCTGAAAATCCTGGAAGAAGATTCTATGGTTGTGCATTATTTGTGAGTTTTGTTACCAATAGTATGTGAATTTTTTGCCCAATTAAAGTATTTTAGCTGGGAATTGAAAAATTCATTATGGGTTGATGTTTGCAGTATGAAAATGATGGAGGATGTAATTATTTCAGGTGTATAGACCTGTAGTGGAACAAGGGTGGTTATGAAGGCCATTTGTGAGGGGCTACAATATGAGAAAGAAACCAGGAGAAATATTCAATCTGAGTTAAGCGTGGCACTAAGAAGAATTAAAATGTCTAAATGCAAAATCTCTACTTTTGAATACCTCTGTATTGTAATGGTATTCTTATTAGAAATGTTAGTTAGTAGGATTATGCAGTAGAAGATGTTGATGAAATGACTAGTGGATGGATATATTCATGAAATGGTATCGGTTTTGCTTTTGTGGTCTTTTGGGTTTTATTCGGAATGTAACTCGTTCTTCAGAATTGTATGCTGTGGTTTATTTGTTTGTAAAAGAAGAATGTTTCTACAGTTTGCTTAAGCTTTTTAAAGGATGTTATCATGGCCATATTATGTATATTGACAAAGAAAAAAATGTGCCTAACCTAAAAAAGTGAGCAGCTATGATGCGGTCTTGAGAGCTGGTTTTTTGTACCACTAAAAATATTTGTTATCAATTCAAGAACAACTACATGATTATCGGTTAGGTGATCTTTTCCTTCTCTGTGTAATCCTCTGCAATCTATATTCTCCAAAAATCCAAGCATGGACAGGGTTATTTTGTTGAAACTCTGCAATCAAAACTTTCTATGTGTAATCAACAATCATTTTTTCAATTAAATGATTCGCTTATTTTTTGAAACTTCAACATCTATGAAAAAAATTCAAATCCTGTGAATCATAATGGTCGTGAAAGCTGATTGTCATAAGCAAAATTCAGGAACCTCAAAAATCTCAGATACTAAAGTTTGTGACTTGAGTCCACATCAACTTTTACAATGAAAACAATATAGGAACTATAACAGTTGCGCTTGCTATCAACCAGATGTAAGCCTCATAAAAATAGTACTCCAAGAGAGGGTGAATTAAAGTTTTAGAGAGTTTGAAAACTTTGTTAAAAAATTTTTGCAATGAAAGGTAAATAACAAAATCAAATGCAAAAGCAAACCAAAATCCAATTCACACAATATAAAACAAAGTAAAGAAAAATAAATAGAGTAGGGAGAGAGAAAACAAAGCCTCGATTTATAGTGATTAGGTCATCCTTAACCTACTTCCACTCCATGAGATCCACTCAAGAATTTAAATCCACTATCTCCTCACTCGCGGGTGGAGGGAAACCGTTTGCATCACTTGTTTTTCCAAGATTAATAAGCAAATCGTTACACCTTTAGTTTTTGCAGGTTCAACTAGAAAACCATTCACCTCTCTTGTTTTTCTAAGAAACCAAAATAAGGAAAAACTTATCCACTAGTTTTCTAAGGCTCACTAGCAAAATCATCTTATTTTTCAAGACACAACAAGGAAACCTATCTATTTCAAGCAAAGAACCTTGCTTGTTATAAATTCTTCCTTTAATATTACAAGATCAAGCTCACACCATGTCATGACCTGTTTCTGGACCATGACCGGCGTACGAGGTGAACCGTCTATGAAAGCCAGACCCATTTCGCACAAGCCTCGGAGAACAGAACTAAAACTAAATTATTTAAAATATTTTAAAACCAATTAAGTTTAATAAAATAAATAAATCCAAACCCTAATAAATCATAAGTTTTCATAATAATAAAATATTTGGTAAATAATAAATCATGTTTAAACACCAAATAAATATATATAGTCAAGCACCCACAAATATACCGGTGTGGAGCAACTAACGAAATAACTAACTAAACTCGAACAAAATGGCACTGACTGCAACTCCAGAGTGTCTCACCGAGTGTTGAATGCCAGTAAATCGTAATCAACCAAAATATCTGAAAACAAGAACAAGGAGATAGACAAAAAAGAAAGGGGTAAGAACCCTAGTGAGGAAACGACATTTCAGATCGCCTCATACGTGCCTCACTAGACTGTTTTGAAAACGTTCAAAATATATCACATGCAGATATATAAGTGTATATACATATACATGATGATTACAAGATAATAATTTCGAAATTCATTTCGAAATCGTTCGCACCTAGGGAAGACAACAAACAGTTGCCGAATCGGTGGAATAAACAAATTAGATAAAACATTAATTTGTAAAATCCGAAGTAGTGAAAATATTTCCATTTTTAAATAAAAACATACATTCGGAAACTAATTAAAATCTTTCAAAAGCGTTTCCAGACTTTATGAAAACTAGCACTTTTACTAGCAAGTAACTTCCTTTAAAAAAAAACATCTTTAGTTAATCAGAAGTTCCAAATACCAAGTCCAAAACTCCTTTCCAACTTTACCGAAAGTTTCAGGAACAGAAATCAAGAAATCTTTTAACTTACTGAAATTTCAAATGTCAAGAGTTGCCTCCTAGGCCTGAAAGTAATAATAACAGTTTCAAAACAAAACACAACACCGTATATCAAAAACTGGATATGGGACCTGAATCTGACAGATAAGAGTTAAACGTGGACCTTCGCCTCTGAATAACTCATATGTGGACCACTGCCACTATAATACCTCTTACGTGGACTCCGCCATTAGAAAATAGTCATGTGTGTTGCGCTACACACAGATCACCACCTACTCTGGTAATTGAGTACTACCATCTACCCTAGTAGCTGAGTCTTTGCATCGGTGTTTGGTGTAATTTGTTCACCAATCATATCAAACGTTCAACTGCAACGTTTAGCTAAAATCTTTTCGAGTATTAAACAAAGTATTTATTCCAAAAATACTTTTAAATCCCAAAACCAATACATGTTTCAAAAAATATTATTAAAACCAGTCAAAACATTTTCTAAACAAAGGATGTCCAAAAAATCCAAAACAGAAGGTTTATTAGCGAAACCATAATAAATATTAAGACATAATATTTATTTCTGAAACCATCAAAATTCCAACCAAAATACTTATTACAAATGTAATAAATTTCAAAGAAGGTTTTTCCATGTAAGTCAAACTCATTTGACTTTCCAAAAGTAGATTTCACCATTTGCCAAAATTCCGAAATACTTTTAGAAACAAATTCAAAATTAGACAAGTCCTCACATAGGCAAATTTTAGGAATTCCAATCATTTAATTATTCCAGATTACATGCTATAGCCGAAGCACATCAAAAACATATAACTTGAAAGACACAACCTATGTGTCTGAAACTGCAGTTTCACTAACCTGAACACCGAGCAAATAATCCAGATCGCGGTCTACCAGTGAATAATTGGTCTCCTCGGAAACCAAGCAAAGTTGGAATAGACATATTAAAAACAAATCAAAACAAGATATTGTGGTTGCACCGTAATATGTGCAAATATATATGCAAACCCAAATGCTCAGAAAAAATCAAAAACTCTCTTTTGGACTAAAGCCAAACATAATGAATCAAATATTACACCTCGGTGTAAAATTACACTTTGGTCGCCGAACTTTGAAAAATTACAACTTAGACCCCAAAATATCCCAAATTTAATAATGAGTCCCTAGTACTCGAAAAATCATTAATTAACCCTCAGAATCTCAAAAATATATAAAGTTACTCTCTAAAGGTAGAAAATCCAATTTGAGTCCCTATAATGCCCAATATCACTTCCAATCCCTATGGCAAATTACCAAAATAGTCCAAATTTTCAATTCAACCGATAAAAATCGAAACTAAGCAACCACATTGGTCAATTGCAACCTCAAGAACTCAAATGTACAATTGGTTTCTAAAAAAAAACTCTAAATCTCCAAAAATTAAGCCAAATCCGTCCAACCCTAACCCCAACCAAAAACTCATCAAATCTCTTGATTCAAGGCTTGATTCATGTTAATCTAATCTCAAACAATTATAATCTAACAAACCTAAGCATCCATCGGAACAGAATCACTCAAAATCCAAAACCCTAAGCAATTTGGCCAAAAATGAATTTATGAAATTAAGTGCATAAAATGAACGAAATGAAGTGATTGAAATTGAAATATTACCTCCAGAGATGTTTAGGGATGTTGGGGAAGCAATGAGGAAGTGAGAGGATTGATTTGAGAGTGAGAGAGTGTGAAAAATACGTGTGGCAGATGAAAGGGTTGGGTTTTGGGGTTTAAATCGAAGTTGTAGATCGAAATGCATTATTCCAGCCATTAACAAGGCAACGTACATCATTTTAGCACTCAACGTACATCATTTTAGCACTCAACGTACATTGCACAAGGTTGCAACGTACATTATTATGCTTCCAGTGGCCTCAGATCGAATTTTTCCACTCACAACATACGTTGTAGAGTTCCTACGTACGTTGTGGTTTATCAACGTGCGTTGTGCACAAGTCCAACGTACGCTGAGCTTCATTTTCTAGATAACGTACGTTAATCTTGAATGCAACATACATTACCAACCTTCCAGCACACATACATAACGTTTCTCGCTTTTGAACTTGTCCTGGATCATTCTTGAGGTTCCACAACATTCATCCTTGGAAAATTGATGTCAATTAACATCCTCAAACTTCAAATCAATATTCCAAAAACCTAAAGATCATCTCACACTCAATTTCAAATTGATATTAGACGAGGTTCAATCGAAATAGGACGGAGTTCAATAGAAGACTTGTCGGAACCGAACGAAATGCTGCAAGGATCTCCTCGGAACGGACGAGGTATTACATACTTTCCCCCTCAAAAGAAATTCGTCCTCGAATTTTTAGAAGATTAAGGACAAAAAGATTATAGAGGTATACATAATGCTTTCAAAACTCTAATCCGCAATCTAGTCGAATTCTAATATCCCAAAATCATAAATTATCATAAATCTCCAAATCATATCATAATTCGTTGCTCCAATAGAACACTCACAGATAGACTAGCTACCACTCAACTAACGTCCCAAACTCTAGTACTCATATATGCAGACAGAGATCGTATAGAATATGCAAAAACAAGAACGAACGATACTGAGAGATACAAATGCAGAGTCAAAAGATACAAACTATCAAATTGACAAGATCAAATAAGTGCGGATTTTCACGCACAACTCATTAGAGTGAAGTCCCTCTAGAAATTCCACTGACACTTGACAAAATTTGGTTGCTTGCTATACCAATTCTATGGCTTATGCATTGCTCTATCAAAGGCCTATATATGGAACGGTAATTGTTATAGTACAATACAATTCCAAAAGGGTTCTACTCTCAACTAACATTAGCAATCAAATGCAGAATAGATCTGAGATAGAATTCTTAAGGAACAAAAATTAAGATATCAAATAGTGTAAAGGCACACAGAGTCAAAGTGCATATTCACAAAGCCAAAGAATTATACGTCCGAGAGCACAAACTCAAACACTTATCAAAGATCAGACTACAGAGGTTCCAACAAATAGACAAACAATAAGAGCGAAATAAATGAGCGAAACGACTCTGACAAAGTTACCTAGATTAAAATATGCCATCACATATAAAACCCAACGACAAACACATAGCTCAGAGGGAATACCACCTTTGTCATACACTTTTCAACATCTTTAGAGCTCTGAATCCCATTAACTTTTGTAATTCCACCAGGGCCATCCGATATGGTGAAACCGACATCGGATCGACATCGTTCTACTCCTTCATCGCAAATCCATTTCCCATTCAAGTGGAAATCACGAAAATAACTTAGTAACATATCAGAAAATTTTGCATCACTAGCCTGTCTCCTAAACTCATTTCTGAGCCTTTTATATTCGGTTGGAAATAAGCCAAATATGATTCACCATCACAAAAGATCATTCCTTCTGCCAAACCAATGGCATGCTTATCTTGACAGCAAAATTTATTCTGACCTGGCGGTCAAAAGCATACCCACTTTGTAAAGCGATCTAAGGTGACATACCAAATCAGAAGGCGATCCCTACCAAGATAAGTTCAAATTCTACTCAATTGGATGTTGCACAACAACTGCTAAAACACGCTTATCCATGGCGATCGCGTAACTCCATAAGTCAGATTTAGTTAAGACATAGCTACTCAGAGGCAACAAAGCTTCTAAGAATTTTCCAGTGAATAACCCACTAGCCCAACATACCCAATAGAGTGTGAAGCACGATAGAATATGCAACAACAGAGTCAAACAACATGTAGAAGTTCAAAGATATGCAAAAGTCCAAATGGGCATATATTCAGAATTATACCCAAAATTTGCAGGAGTTCAAAGGATACGTACTAAAACATGCAGAAGTTCATAGAGATTCAAAGGGATACATAAGAAAATATGTAGATATATACAAAAGTTCATAAGAGTATGTTTAGAAATATACAGAAGTTCTGGAATAGGAAATGGTACAAGTTACTATTGCAATTAAGGCTTGAACCTCATAACGAGTCGGATAATAGCTCTAATATTGATTCCCTCCTATCGTGCTGTCATGGCCAAAAGAAACGGGGAACCCCAGATCACCTGCCCTTAGAAGACCCCTAAGCGTCATGTTATCCTGCCTGGGACTCGACAACAAGTTGGTGAGGACATTCAGCTATCATATGTCCCGACTGCCTACAAAATAGCAGTTATGCTTTTTTTTTTCTTGCTGCACTGCCTAAAGTATTTTCTTTCACATTTATTGTACCAAGGAATTGTGCCCCTACTTGTGCCTCCAACACTTAGAGCTCTGCTCTGAAATCCGGTACATACGCCCAACTATGCCGCATAAACTTTTTGACTATTACCATATTGTCTTTGTTGCCCTGGGGAGAAACAATGCATCTTCCCAGACTGGCTACTCTGACCTCGATTTTGATGGTCACTCAATGATCCATCGGTCCTACTCTTTTTAAAAATTTCCTCTGAGTGTCTCTAATCGATGTACTCAATAGCTCTTGCAGCCTCAACAATCTTTCCTATTGTTTCCAGTCCAAGAGCTGCTACCAATTTGGCATACCCTGGTAATAGACCATTTTGAAATTTTCTTGCCAATGCAGTCTCAGTACGGCACTCCTCTGGCGTATATTTGCTAAGTTCTCTGAACTTCTCCTCATACTCTGTCACGATCATTTCCTGCCCTTGACAAAAATAATTGAACTCATCCGCTTTCTTATCCCTAACACTCTGGGGAAGGACAAAAAGTATAAGCTCATTATTGAACTCTGCCTAGGAGATATTTTCCTTTCTCTCAAAACCATGCCACTACATCGTTGTGCGACCATCTAGAAGAAATGCGGCATATCTGACCCTTTTGGTATCATTGGTGTAGTTCAAAGCACTAAAACATCGCTCTAGTGCAATGATAAAATCCTGTGGGTCCTCTCCCACTGCACGCTTAAATCTCGATGGTTCGAGCTTAAAAAAACTTATTAGACGAGTACCATCATCAGTTTTTGGTACACTAGGTGCAACTATAGGAGCAGCTGCTGTGGAGCAAGTTGCCCAAAACGATCAAGGAATTGAGCAAGACGATCAAAAATGGCAGAATGAGCCATAGGTGATGGCTGAGATTGAGGTGCTGAAACTACGACCTCTAGCACACTACGTGAAGCTTGTTGATCAACTACTGACTGACTGGCGACCGCAACAGATTGACGCTTAGTGGCTCCACTAGGTCTCCTATGGCGTTGAAGTGTCTCTATAGACAACAAACAGATGGAACGAATATGCAAATGTCAGAATGCAAACTACTATCACAGTACCAACAAAATACTCAGAAGAGTATACGAAGTAAATACTCAGAAATATATATAGATGCAAATTTGACTGACATGATCAAGAATACTTCCATATCCAACCCAAACAATATGAAACCTAACTCTCTGATACCACATTTGGTATCAGAGTAAACAATTGCCTTAGAGTTACAAAATCTAATGCTTTGATACCACCTTTGTCATGACCTGTTTTTGGACTATGACTAGCGTACAAGGTGAACCGTCTATGAAAGCCTGACCCATCTCGCACAAACCTCAGAGAACAGAACTAAAACTAAATTATTTAAAACATTTTAAAACCAATTAAATTTAATAAAATAAATAAATCCAAATCCTAATAAATCATAAGTTTTCATAATAATAAAATATTTGGTAAATAATAAATCATGTTTAAATACCAAATAAATATATATAGTCAAACAACCACAAATATACCGATGTGGAGCAACTAACGAAATAACTAACTGGGCCTGAACAAAAGGGCACTGACTGTAACTTCAGAGTGTCTCACTGAGTGTTGAATGCTAGTAAGTCGCAATAAACCAAAATCACCTAAAAATAAGAACAAGGAGATAGACAGAAAAGAAAGGTGTAAGAACCCTAGTGAGGAAACAACACTCCAGATCGCCTCATACGTGCCTCAATAGACCGTTTTGAAAACATTCAAAATATATCATATGAAGATATATAAGTGTATATACGAATACACACTAAATACAAGATAATAGTTTCAAAATTCATTCTGAAACCGTCTGCACCTAGGGAAGACAACAAACAGTTGCCGAATCGGAGGAATAAAGAAATTAGATAAAACATTAATTTTTAAAATCTAAAGTAGTGAAACTAATTAAAATCTTTCAAAAGCGTTTCTAGACTTTATGAAAACTAGCACTTTTACCAGCAAGTAACTTCTATTTTTAAAAACATATCTTTAGTTAATAAGAAGTTCCAAATACCAAGTCCAAAACTCCTTTCCAAATTTACTAAAAGTTTTAGGAACAGAAATCAAGAACCTTTTTAACTTATTGAAATTTTAAATGTCAATAGTCGCCTCCTAGGTCTAAAAGTAATAATAACAGTTTCAAAACAAAACACAACACCGAATATCAAAAACTGGATATGGGACCTGAATCTGACAGATAAGAGTTAAACGTGGACCTTCACCTCTGAATAACTCATATGTGGACTAACGCCACTATAATACCTCTTACGTGGACTCCAGCACTAGAGAGTAGTCACGTGTACTGCGCAACACACGGGTCACCACCTACTTTGGTAACTGAGTACTACCATCTACCCTGGTAGCTGAGTCCTCGGATTGGTATACCAAAGGTTACGTTTGACCCCCGTAACAAAGGTGCCCCATATCTAAGTATTTTTTACCAAAAACTTAAGCAATATTTATTTAAAAATATCCAAATATTCAAATAGGCGACATGCCAAATGTGTAATTTGTTCACAAAACATATCAAAAGTTCAACCAAAGCGTTTAGCTAAAATCTTTCCAAGTACTGGACAAAGTATTATTCCAAAAATACTTTTAAATTCCCAAACCAATACATGTTTCAAAAAATATTCTTAAAACCAGCCAAAACATTTTCTAAACAAAGGATGTCCAAAAAATCCAAAACATAAGGTTTATTATCGAAACCATAATAAAAATTAAGACATAATATTTATTTCTGAAACCATCAAAATTCCAACCAAAACACTTATTACAAAACGTAATAAATTTCAGAGAATGTTTTTCCATGTAAGTCAAACTCATTTGACTTTCCAAAAGTAGATTTCACCATTTGCTAAAAATTCCAAAACACTTTCAGAAACAAATTCAAAATTAGATAAGTCCTCACATAGTTAAATTTTAGGAATTCCAATCCTTTAATTATTACGGATTACATGCTATAGCCGAAACACATCAAAAACATATAACTTGGAATACACAACCTATGTGTTTGAAGCTGCAGTTTCACTGACTTGGACGCCGAACAAATAATCCAGATCGCGGTCTATAGGCGAATAACTGGTCTCCTTAGAAACCAAGCAAAGCTCGAATAGACATATTAAAAAAATCAAAACAAGGTAATGTGGTTGCATCGTAATACGTGCAAATACATATAGGAACCCAAACGCTGAGACAAAACCAAAAACTCTCTTTCGGACTAAAGCCAAACATAATGAATCAAATATTACACCTCGGTGTAAAATTACACTTTGGTCGCCGAACTTTAAAAAATTACAATTTAGTCCCCAAAATATCCCAAATTTAATAATGTGTCCCTAGTACTCCAAAAATATTAATTAACCCTCGGAATCTCAAAAATATATAAAGTTAACTATCTAAATATAGAAAATCAAATTTTAGTCCCTATAATGCCCAATATCACTTTCAGTTCCTATGACAAATTACCAAAATAGTCCAACTTTCAATTCAACCGATAAAAATAGAAACTAAGCAACCACATTGGTCAATCTTAACCTCGAGAACTCAAATGTAGAATCAGTTTCTCAAAAACAACTCTAAATCTCCAAAAATTAAGCCAAATCTGTGTAACCCTAACCCCAACCAAAATTTCATGTTTCAAGGCTTGATTCATGTTAATCTAACCTCAAACAATGATAATCTAACAACCCTAAGCAGCCATTGGAACAGAATCACTCAAAATTCGAAACCCTAAGCAATTTGGCAAAAAATGAATTTCCAAAATTAAGTGCATAAAATGAACGAAATGAAGTGATTGGAACTGAAATATTACCTCCAGAGATGTTTAGGAACGTTGGGGAAGCAATAAGGAAGTGAGAGGATCGATTTGAGAGTGAGAGAGTGTGAAAAATGAGTGTGGCGGATGAAAGGGTCGAGTTTTGGGGTCTAAATCGAAGCTGTAGATCAAAATGCACTATTCCTGCCTTTAACAAAGAAACGTAAGTTGCACACGGTCACAACGTATGTCCTAAGCCATCAACGTATGTTATTATGCTTCCAGTGGCCTCGAATCGAATTTTATCGCTCACAACGTACGTTGCAGACTTCCTACGTATGTTGTGGTTTATCAACATGCATTGTGCATAAGTCCAACGTACGTTGAGCTTCATTTTTCAGATAACGTACGTTGATCTTGAATGCAATGTGCATTCCAACCTTACAGCACACGTACGCGACGTTTCTCACTTCTAAGCTTCTCCCAGATCATTCTCAAGGTTCCACAACATTCATCCTTGAAAAATTGATGTCAATTAACATCTTCAAACTTCAAATCAATATTACAAAAACCTAAAGATCATCTCACACTCAATTTCAAATTGATATTAGACGAGGTTCAATTGAAATCGGACAGGGTTCAATAGAAGACTTGTCGGAACCGAACAAAATGCTGCAAGGATCTCCTGGGAATGGATAATGTATTACACACCAACCCAGAAATATGATAATAGATTAATAGATCAAATAGGTTAGAAATGTAGAGATGAGAGAGAAAGTGAGTAGCAAATTTAGCAATAATCTCTCTTATTTCTCTTCTGATCTGGGACGTGGTGATTCTATCTCCCGCAACCAAATTAAAACCACACTCGACACACTAAAATGAAGTTAATAGTGAGTACATGTTGATCCCACAAAGAGCTTTATAGATAGTAATGTATGCAAACAAAAACAATAACAAATGGGGGGGTTTTATAATTGATTGAAACAGTTGTTATGGAAGTAGTAATTTAAAAAGAACATAAATAAACACCAATTACAAGAGTAAACTCAATGAGAAAGAGCCTTGGTCTTCGGTAACTATTACGACCCATTCTCGGGACCATGACCGGCGTACAAAGCAGACCGTCTATGGAAGCCCAGCCCATCCTGCACAAGCATTCCAAAGATTCAGAATTTGCTACCCATCATTTAATTTCCAAAACATTTATTGGAAAAACATTTAATAATTTAAAACAATTTATATATAACTCGATATATAAATAAATACCAAATGTATACAAATCATATACTCTGGTAAAACCAAATACAATAAATATGTCAGAGTATACAGACAACCCAACTCCCCACAGTAATCTGGTATGAAGCTCTACAAAATAAAAGAAGCTCGAATAATAGGCATCACTAACCAAAATTTCTCCTCACGAGTGTCCGATATGCGGAATGTATGCCGAAGCCAAAATCTGTGCACCTGAAAGATAGAATCATCCACAAGAGAAAATAAAATGGGGATGAATCTCAGTGAGGAATAA
>CAODLS011263668.1:0-11137 GCA_948243855.1 Flueggea neowawraea
CATCCGCACAGGCATTCAATTTCCAATGCCACCTCCCAGTAGTTGGCCCATTCTTGCTTCATTTCCATGCCTCGGATTTTCTGCCATTGCTTCTCTTCTTTGGTTGGCACGAATTCCTCTACACCACCGTTCAATCTCCGAATTTAATGGAACAAGTTCAACATTTTCCAAGCTCCGAGATCACCTCAAATGCATATAACACCTATAACTAAAAATTAAAAAAACAATTTAAACAAAAAGAAAAGAAAGATCACAAGTAGTAACACCATCCCGACAACAACGCCAAAAACTTGATTGGAAAATCGCAAGTGCACGATTGTCGATGAAGTAATAAAACCTTGGAAGTATTTCTAAGGTGTCGAACCCACTGGAATGGGACTAAATGTGATCGTTTCTAGTCATAAAATAAATGTAATAAAACTAAAGGTGTTGGTTTTTGGTATTTTTAATAATGTAGAGTAGACAATAACAAATAATGATATAAAAGGCGTTAGGGCTTTCGAGACTCGACCAAGAATTCGAATTACTACATTTATGAACGATTTATAGGATGTTGAGTATTCTCTCGCTTCTATCACCTAGAGCCTCTTTCAAGTTCATCTAGATTATGCCCACGTTCATTAGAAGGGTCCTTTTGGCCTCAAATAACTAAACTAGACTCATTAAGCTCTCTCAAAAATTTCATCGAACACCTTATTGGCATGAATATTTTCATTTCAAAACCTAACTAGTCTAATGCATGTCAACCTCACCTAATCTTCTTCTTTCGATCCATCAATTAGGTTTGTTAAAACTACCATTATGTTGGCCAAACATAACAATAATCCATTAATAAAAATCCAAAATCTCTACATATATTCCATTCAAGCACAAGGATAAAAACGATACATATAGCAATGAAGAACAACATCCCCATTCATAAAAAAAGTAAGTCATCATCAAGAGTCTACATCTCTTAGCCTTAAAAAAGTATTCAAGTTACCATGACCAAGTTCAACATAATATGACAATAAAGCTTAACATAAACCATGGTAGACATTAAGAGATATGGAGAGAGAGAAGAAAAACTAATGTAAAAGAAGCCTCTTTTGGTAGCCTTCAAGAGAAATCTCCACCCTTCAAGCTTTGTTCTTCATCTCCTCCTTCAAACCCTAACCCTACGTTCTAAACAAAAGAAAGAAAAGAAAGAAAGAAAAACAAAGAACACAAGTTGTGTTATTTCAAAATGAATGAAAAGATGTTGACAAAATGGTTAAGAGGGGGCATTTATACCCTTTTATATATGCCCAAACCCTAGCTAATGTGCTACCAAAAATGTCCCAAGTGGATACGTTTTGTCCACAAAAATTGCAACTTCTCGTCCCAGCTTTTTGACCTCCAGAATGTCGGCCATGGGCAGTGTTACGACCATGGCCCAGACCGTGGCGACTGCCACGCTCATTTGCACGGGTGTGGCGACCTACTGTCCGATTTGTGGCTCCAGATCAGGGTCACGGTCTGGACCACGCCTATGGTGGTGACCATGGCCTTGCTACCAAGGTTGTGGTGCCTTGTTTTGCATCCTTTCTTCGCATCGCTTTTTCTTCCTTTTTTCACGGCTTCATTCCAAATTCTTCCAAATCATTCCCGACCTAGATCAAACACAAAAAGTGTATAAATATGACATTAATCACTCAATTAAAGGCCAAAAATGTATGAATTTATGCTTGAATAAAAGTGTAATTTAAGCATATATCAATAGACTACTACTAGTTAAACAAGGTTATGGTAAAGAATAAATATCCACTACCATGTGTAGATTTTTTTTTTGATCAACTAGAAGGTGCACATGTGTTTAGTAAGATTGATTTGAGATCTGGATACCATCAGCTCAAGATAGTAGAGGCAAATATTTCGAAAACAACATTCAGAACGAGGTATGGCCATTACAAGTTTCTTGTTATTCCATTTAGTTTGACGAATGCACTTGCTACTTTTATGGCTTTAATGAACAAGGTCTTCCAGCCTTATCTTGATAAATTCGTGATCATATTTATTGATAAAATTTTGATTCACTCGAGAAATAAATTAGAGCATGAGCAGAATTTGAGAATTGTACTACAGACATTGCATGAGAAACAATTTTACGCCAAATTTAGCAAATACGAGTTCTGGTTGGATCAGGTAGTTTTTCTTGGTCACGTTGTATTAGCAGAGGGTATAAAGGTGAATCCTACGAAGATTGAGGTTGTCGTTAAATGGGAACCCCCAAGGAATATTTTTACCAAAGTCCGTAGTTTCTTGAGCATGGTTGGTTATTATTGACAATTTTTAGAGGGCTTATCTATCATCTTCTCTGAAAACATGTTGAATTTTGATGAACAAATGTGTGCTAACAAAGCTTTGAAGAGTTAAAAGCTTGATTGACATCAGCTTCAATACTTGCTAATCCTAGTGGCACATGTGGATTTATGATTTACAGTGATGCATCGTATCGAGGTTTGGGTTACGTTCTGATGCAACATTGTAAAGTGATTGCCTATGCTTCTAAATAGTTAAAGCCATATGAGGTTTCATATCCTACACATGATTTAAAGCTAGCGGTTTTTGTCTTTGCTCTAAATATTTGGAGGCATTATTTATACTGTGTGACTTTTCAAATCAAAGGTGCAATCTTGATTGAGATCAACAACACATGTAGAACATTGAGGAACGCATGTTGATGATCATTTGGGTGAAAGTGTATATTCTGGAAAGTGGAGCAAGGCACGCTGATCATCCATCAAGGCACGTTATTGACATTATCAAGATGTGTTAATGATCATCAAGGCACGCTAATGAAAGGCATTTTTCAACCAGAAGAGTTGCAATTTCAACAACACACGTTGATGGCCAACAACACACACTGATATCTGATGGCATATTGAAGAATGTGCATTGATGAGCAATAACACACGTTAATGCCAGTGACTTTAATTAAAATCAGAATTCTCTCTCTCACAACAGCTGCTTCGAGGCTTCCAAAGACTATATTTCTAAGAGTGGCTATAAATAGATGTCCCAGAGCAGAAAGAAGATAAGATAGTCATTTTCTATACTTTGCTATTATTGTTTCTCTCTTCTCTACCTTCCTAATCCGTTTGAGCTATTTACTTGCTATCTTACTGTTGGGTTTGAGTGAGCTTTGTGATTGACTCTATCGCAAGTGCATGATAGTCGATGAAGTAATAAAAACCTTGGAGTATTTCTAAGGTATCGAATCCACGGGGACGAGACTAAATGTGATCATTCTTGAAACAAAAAAAAAACATAAAATAAATGCACAAAAAGTAAAACAGTTGGTTTTTGGGATTTTCAATAATGCTAAGCAAGAAAATAACAAATAACAATATAAACAGCATTAAGGCTTTCGAGATTCGACCAAGAATCCTAATTACTACATTTATGAATGGGTTATGGGATGTGAAGTGTTCTCTCACTTTTTCACCTAGAGCCTCTTTCAAGTTCATCTAGGTTATGCCTCATTCATTAGAAGGTCCTTTCGTCCTCAACTAACTAAACTAGAATGATTAGGTTCATTTCATCAAACACTTTGTAGGCGTGAATATCTCTACTACACAACCTACCAATTTTAATGCATGTCAACCTCACCTAATCTTCTTCTTTTGATCCATCAATTAGGCTTGTTAAAACTACAACTATGTTGGCCAAACACAATCATAATCACATCATACAAGTCATTAAATCAAATCCAAAATCTCTACACATATTTTATTCAAGCACAAGTATAAAAACTACAAATATTGCAATGAAGAACAACAATCCCATTCATAAATATAGTAAATAATCATCAAGAGTCTACATCTCTTAGCCCTAACAAAGTATTCAAGCTACCATGTTTATGTTCAACAAAATATGGAAATGAACATCAACATAAATCATGATAACAATACAAAATATGAAGAGAGAAGAGATAAAACGGATGTAGAGAAAGCCTTTCTAGGTCGCCTTTGAGATAAATCATCGCTCTTCAAGCTCGATCTCCTTCTCCTTCCCTAACCCTAGAATCACGCTATAAATAAAGAAGAAAGAAAGAAATAAAATAAGAAAGGAAAAAAAATGTGTTCTTTCAATGAATGAAAGATGTAGGTAAATGATTAAAAGGGGTTATTTATACCCCTTCATATGTGTTCAAACCCTAACTAATGTGCTCTGCCCAAATGTCCCATGTGTATGCCTCTTGTTGATAGCCAAAGCCACGCCTGTTTACACGGGCATGGGTCGTCTCTGCCTTGAACGCACCATTTTTCACCTTTCCACGACCAGGGCCACAACAGTGGTTGTGACTGCAGCCAGGCCGTGGCCTTGCCACCTTGGCTGTGGTTCACTCTTTTTGCCTCCATTTCTCGCATCGCCTTTTTGTTTCTTTTCACGTTTCATTACCAATTCATCCAAATCATTCAAGACCTAAACCAAACCCAAAAAGTGTATAAATATGACATTAAACACTTAATCATATGCCAAAAATATATAATTCGTGCTTGAACAATTGTGTAATTTTAGGATATATCACTGTGAACCTATTATATCCTTGGGTTGATTTTGTATCAAGCAAGGTTGTTTGCTTGGAGTAGATATGTTTCCTTGTTGTTCCTCAGAAAAAAGAAGAGTGGTTGCCAGTAAGCCTTAGAAAACTATAGTTCGGTTTGCTAGTTGAGCCCACAAAAACTAGTGGTTCGGTTTTCTAGTTAAGCCCTTAAAAACTAGAGGTTTGGTTTGCTTGTTTTGTCCTGCAAACAAGTGGTAACAGTTTCCTAGATAAGCCCACAAAAACTAGGGAAACGGTTTTCTTGTTGAGCCCGCAAAAACAAGGTGTAACGGTTTGCTTCTTGATCAAAAAAAAAAGTGGTGTAAACGGTTTCCCCCTACCCGAATGTGAGGAGTTAGTGGATTGAAATTCTCTGGTGGATCTAGAGGAGTGGACGAGGTCAAGATGACCAAACCACTATAAATATTGGGCTTTGATTTCTCTCTCCTTTTCTCTCTTTATTTTACATTTGATTTATATTATTGAGAGTATGAATTGGTGTTTTTAGAGCTTCCATATTTAACTTTGATTTTGGTTTGAAAATAAATTTGTTATTTGTTTAGTTTGCAAAAGATTTTTAACAAAGTTTCAAACTTGTTAAATATCCAATTAACCCCCCTCTTAGATTGTCATTCCAATGTGTATTGGGACCTAATCTGAATTACATGAATTACATGGCAGCAAATTCAGATGTTTGTTGTATTAGAAAAAAAAAGAAGGTATGTGAGTATTAGAAGGCCCATACTTGATACAGGAAACAGGGGATAAGGTGAACATGGTAAAGAGTCGAATTAAACCTGCCCAAGATAGACAAAAGAATTACATGGACCAATACTGTAATGCGATGATATATGAATTTGGTGACAAGGTATTTCTATGAGTTTCACCTTGGAAAGGGGTAATCAGATTTGACAAAAAAGAAAATTGAGTCCACATTACATTGGTTTTTATGAAGTTCTTGACTGTATCCAAATATAGTTGTCAGATGATGTTTAAGGTTATATGTGTGCCTATGTCGGGTCGTAAAAATTATAATATCAGAGCCACTTCGCGTGAAAACTTGAACAGTGGTGGGGCAAGCCTCAACTGATGGCGAAGGTTCAGTCTCAGCAAATCCCACATCGACAAAACGCAGGAGAGATTTTGGGTATTATGATTGGAAGACTTGACGACGAGGACGTCACAAACTTAAAGGGGTGAGAATTGTGACATCTCACCTAAGCAGACAGCTGAAACTAGTACGTCAAACTAGCTACTGTGCAACTGTTGTACAAAGATTTCATCCCTCACAGTTAACATTGTTCATGAAAGTTGAATAAAATGAAATTAAACCAAATTTTGCATTTAATTATTTAAACAAAAAATCAACTAATATTTAAAAATCAAGTTTGTAAATTTAAATCAATCAATTCTTTAAAAAAAAAAAACTTATCGAAAAAATTATATTTTTTAAAAATTAATTGTTAGTCATATTTGTTGCATAAGATTATACATATTTTGTACACTATTTGTAAGTTATGTACACCTTTACAAAATTGATTTAAAAAACAAAGTCGAAACACTTGTGGACACATTTATACACTATTTGTACACTGGTATACACCATTTGTACACCTTAGTAACTTGGATTAATTTTCACTATTTGGAATAATTTAAACGCATTTAGTGCCTAAGTTTGCATTAAATATAACTCTAAGCTAATTTAATTTAAAACGTAAATCATTCATATATTGTTTGTACACTAACTTACATCATTTGTACACCAATGGGTGTAGGCTGCGAAATATATTTTTCACGATATTGCTATAGTTCTCCGATTTCCAGCAAGAACTCAATTTCTCACAAGAGGATGAAAATTTCTCGCATATGGCTTTAAATTTTGGTATTTGTGAAAATATTTTTTTCGTTGATATTTTTAGAAATAACTCGTCCGTCCTGTTATGTCTAAAGCATTTTTTGTTTGTATAAAAGTGAACATTTTCCAAAAATTTTATTCGTGATTTGACCAAAAAAGAAAAACAATTATGTATATTATTAATAATGAGCCACCTACATTATTGTTGCCGAGGTCCCCGACAGTGCTTGAGACGGCCATGGGCTTAAATTCATTATTTTGGTTCTTCATGGTGGTGGGGTGGTTTCTATTTATTTGATTCTATGTTAAATGGTGGTGACCAGAGTGGGAAAGGGGATATGTAGGAGAGAGAGGTGTGTCAATAGAGAGAGATGGAAAAAGAGCGAGAGAGGTGTGTCAATAGAGAGAGATGAGAGAGAAAAAAAGTGAATTTTGTATTGCATTTTTCTGAAATCAAATATGATGTAGCCACGTTAAATTTCTTTTGTTGAGCTTTTGGAAAAGGTTATGACAAAATGAAAGATTAGACCAAACTTCAAGAATCGTCAAGTAATAAGAGTGTATAGCAGATGTAGACTAAAACGACAAAGAGTAAGGACCTTGAATATGGAGTACCAAAGACTATGAAGGGAAGAAAAAATAAGAGTCTAAAACAGAAGAAGAAGAAGAAGATTTCACAAACGTCTCCAACTCACTTTGTTAAATTTGTAACAGCATAAATAACACAAAACCAAATAAAAATGTATACAAATTACATACAGGCAGCTGGCATAGTCGGCTAAAATTACTGAACAATTGTCCCACAATTAAACTAAGAATCTGAGTATTGCAACGACTGAAAACTATATCTTGTGCTTTTTATTAACTACACAGAGTAATAATTATTCAAATGGCTATAATTCTAAAAGAACAATGTACTGTTGGTCCTCTAACTATTCCAAAAATGTTGGTACAATTAAAGGAACTGATTTATTTGGAAAATTCATAAAAAGGGTCTGTTCTATAATTTCATCATCTAAAATCACATGTGTTTGACAGAAATCGAGACGAAACAATTTAATTCACGGTGCATGGGCTGCTCGTGGAATACAGAGAGGAAAACTAATTGCCGGAACAAACCTTTTTGGTCGTCGCCGATTACCTATTAAGGCCATCACATCAACGTCTTCGTTTGTGCCACGTACTA
This sequence comes from Flueggea neowawraea, assembly GCA_948243855.1. NCBI lineage: Eukaryota > Viridiplantae > Streptophyta > Magnoliopsida > Malpighiales > Phyllanthaceae > Flueggea > Flueggea neowawraea. Next base: position 7,609 of record CAODLS011263668.1, read on the forward strand.
CTCCATGTCGTAGCCAAAACCCTTTCAGCACTTTCTTCTTCTGCTTCTTTTGGCGACAAAGTTCCAAACCGTTGTCATAAAATCCACTTTCATTTGATTCCAAACTATTTGCACTACTAGACTTCATCAAATATTCAAGCCTTTGGGAAATGCTTTCAATCTCGTAGCGATCAGGAAGAGAATTATCAGCATGGTCCGGATTAATTGTTCCCTGCGACGCCTCGTCGTCCTCCTTGGTTACACCTGTTTCCATCATTCTTGCAGCTTCTAGTTTGTATCTAGACGGTCTCTGAGCTTGTCGTGTTCGTGTGGCATAAAACTCGCTTATAATTGGTTTTCGCTGGGAGCCATGTTGGTGCCATGCCCATGCAGCTGCTTTTACGAGGGCTAAGTTATCAGATCTTTCACCTCTATGTGCTAGCTTCTTCTTGTCCATGAAATTGCGGGAAAAAATGGTGGTGTTGCACTAGTGCTGTAGATGGTAGAGTCCAAAATATGTGGAAATATGAAGAGCCACGGTAGAAACAGAATGTTGGTGAAGTTGTATATTTATGATTTGCAGTTGTGAGATCTTTTTCTTAAGAAAGCATCTTTTATGTATAATGATGAAATGAAAGAAAAAATCTTGTTTTGTTTGGATACAATTTGGTCCCTTCTTGCCTTTTCAGAATTGAATATGATCATTCAATTGGAATAGCACGTATTGGCCCCACTTGCTGGAAACTCGTTCCGTAATTGTTAGGTAGGAGAATTTGGGGTTCTTGTTTATTGTCGAATTGTATCATTTTCCTTTCTATATAATAGAAGCACATATTAAAAAAAGTTGTTTTTTTTAACTGAAATACAATAGAAAAAAAATGTTATTATTACTCTCTCTGTTCTATAATAACAAATACAAACAATTTTTTTTATAAAAGTTAAAAAATTATAATTTTAATAGTTAAACACATTTAATTTTATAAATTTTTCTATTTATACTAGAGTTGACAATTTTCGACAGGACATGAACTTAAACGGATTTAAGTTGATCATAAATGGGTTCAGGTCATGAACGGATCATATCCGTTTATGACACACAAAAAAAATTGGTTAAACTGATTCAACCCATTTATGACCCTTTTAAAGAGAATAGATCATTTTACAAAAAATATATATACACCTTATGTACATATTAGATACTAGAAATAGACTTATTTTGCAGGAAATATTTATCTACCATATATAAATATTATTTATTAGAAACAAAAATCGAATATTAATAATCACAGAATCTAAATTATTAATTAGTTAAATCATTAATTATTCCAATTTCAGAGTAAATCTACACACGGAAAAAACATAGAATTTTAGAAGACGCATCATATGTGTCTGAAGTTGTCATTCTACTCACTTGAATACCGAGCTAATAATCCAACTCACGGTCCACCGAAGATTGGCTGATCACTTCAGAAGTCGAATAAAGCTTATATATAGATTCGGCTGCCTTAGTTCTTCACCTAGATGGACAGATTTTGTGTGGCTATTTTCTTTCGAAGAAAGAGAGAAGAGACGGACTGCAACATGTAAAAAAAGAGGAGGCTTAATATACTTCGGTTGTCACCACCTTAATTTTAACTTAGCAAATATCTATATCATTTTCTTTTGTAAATTAGTTTATTTAATAAGTAAGTATATGTATAGGGGTAGAACATAATATATATGCCAGTGTTGGACTTAATTATGCCATCAGAGACGATAAGGGTGAACTCTAGATGAATACTTTGTCATGTTGACTTATGTACTAACCCATTTCTTCATCTTCTCTCTTTTTAATATACGTTCCTTATACTATCTCTAAACCTATATAGCATATGTTAAAAATAACATTTAAACTCTAATTGTAAATTCGATAGTATAATTTTAATCGACATTAGATGAAAAGCTACAGAAAAATTAGTTGGAACGAGCAGGATTTTACATGTTTGCTCAAAATAGGGATAGAATGAATGGGTGTGCCCTGAAATATGCTCCACCAGTAGTAAGCAATGGAATTCGGGTGCTAGGTTTTCGAGGCTGAGGTTCAAGGTGGAGTGGCAAAATGGCAGTACACACTGGTTGGGAGCATTTATGATACAATGTTGAGGTTCTCTATCGTCAAAGGCTTTGCGGTGAGTCAATGGAAGCATCTATGTAATATCTAGTATTTTTGGATCAATTTTTGGTAAATTTTTTAATTATGTTGGAAAAATAATATTTATGTTGGAAAAATTAAATTTTTATGTTTTAAATATTAATTGGGTGATTAATAAAGTTTTTGGGAGTAATTAAGCTGATTAATTAAGTGGAAAGTTGTAAAAAAATTGAAAGGAAAAAAATGGAAGAAAAGAGGTAGAGGAACGTGCAACAGGTCATTCAGGCATTTTGCACCAAGCTGCAAGTTGTTTCCTTCTAAATCAGACGTCCGGTCTTTCGGTTGGGAGGTCAAATGACATGTCGTTTCGAACGCGGTCGTCCACCTCCAACGCCTGTCGTTCGCGAGTGTGCAGCTGGCTAAAACACAAAACGGCAGCGTTTTGTGCTGTTTCCTTTTAAAAACAGAATCGCCGCCCTCCTCAGCTCTCTCCTCCTCTCTCTTTATTTTTCACCTCTCAAACCCGATTCTCTCATGATATGACATGGGTAATAAAACCCATTTAATATATTTAAGATTGTAATCGAAACGTTACAGTCATTATGAGGAACATTTCGAAGTGTTAATGTTTTCTTATCAACCCACTAATATAAATAGACATTGGTGGTCACTTACCGAGGTATGCTCTATTCTCTATACATACTTACACTGGGCCAAAATCTTTACTAACTTGAGCGTCGGAGGTTCCCCGGGGAGCATTCCGACCTCACCATTTCTTATGTTTTCAGGACTTAAGTCCCGTTCACGATTCCTGAGTATTCGAGTTCTTCGAGTTTTATAATTATTGTTGTTCATTTTTTGAGGCAACAACAATTGGCGCTGTCTGTGGGAAAACTAAACGAAAAGCCTTGTTCGTCAACGATCGAGAAGAAGTGCATCAACATCACCTACAACAATCACCATGGTGCAAACGTATTCGAATCATGTTGGTCATCCCGAGGAGGATGCTAGGAGAGTCGGTGCTGGAGCGGCAGCCTCGGGAACTGTCATCCCTACTATTCTACTTGCAGATTATGAAGCACTTAGGAAGCAGAATGAGGAGAACCAGAAGTCTTTAGCCGAGATGGCGACCTTGATCCAACACCAGTGCCTTAGCAGCTAAATCCTCCACCTTGCCATAAGCGCCATGATGTTTCTATTCCTGTTCCTGATGCTCGGGTCGAGGCTGGGAGAGAAAACTACTAGGAGGTTGTGAAAAGTACGTGCAGAGAATGAAAGAGCAAATACCACACTAGAATGGGGGTTGAATAGTGTGGAGATCGAGGCTTTGAATTTTTTTCATTTAAACACGCGAGGAACAAACTGAAATAGTAAAGAACACAAAGAGTTTAGAGTGGTTCGGCCTAACACTACGTCCAC
>CAODLS011263701.1:0-11239 GCA_948243855.1 Flueggea neowawraea
ATACCCAAATTCTTTATGTTTGACCCACCTTATGCTTTTCTGACCAAACCTTTCCTGATGGCTAGCTCATTTACAGAAGACTTTCTCTGGTTCTTATGGTGTTTCGTCACTATCCATCACATTGTCATAGAATGTGATCCAAATGATATTTTGAACCATCTGAATGATGATCAACAATGCGCTCACTCATCTCAAATTTTCTTAAATGGTTAAATGAAATCTCAGTTTGGAGGGAAAAACTCAAAATAACCATTGACAATGAAATAGTGATGGGAAGAGCTGATCAACCATTTATAGATGTGTATATTTTCCATCATCCATATTTTCGCTATGCTTAAGGATTTCTATAGACTCAAAATGTCTGTTTTGGTTAGGGTCCTATTTTTTGATCAATCAGAGGCAATCCAGCTCTAAGGGAACAATTGGTGGATTATTTATGTTGTCTTAATAATTCACCTCATCTGCCACCAACAATGCTCACATGTTTCCAGACAAGACCAATTGTAGTCAATATTCTCCCTTCCTCAGTAACCATGCAACCAAGCACTATTGGAGTATTTACAGGTCCATATGAAGACCCTCCCAGAATTCATGATGAAGTAATGGAAGAATTGAATGTTGCTGCACCGGTTCAGCCACCTCCAACATACCAATTTCCAAGCAGAAAAGTTACAAACCATGGAGATAACAATTGTGATAGCACTTCAGAAGAAGAATATCATTGGCTTTGGAATGATGCATGTCCTATACATCATCCAATAGAAACTGGAGCCACGTGGACACAGATCACCAGTCCTGTTCATAGTCCTAAAGGGTCTGAAGGGAAAGGATAATACCAAGACCAGGACAACTCATTATGTCTCCACTTTGTTTGTCATGTTGTGCCTAGAAAAGAATCTAATTCCTCTCTTTATAAATTATTATACGATGTGTTTGTCTTTAAGTCAAGTCTGTAAAATGTGTCAGTCTTTATGTTAGGTAAAGTCTTTAACTTTATTAAAGTTTGTCACAGGCTTGTAACTTTGGTGGCCACCTGTTAAGGTCACGTCTTTCTTTTGTATTTTGTGTTGTTGTACTCAAGAAGTCTATATAAGACTTCTCTTATGAATGAATAAGGCAGACCAAGTTTGAAACAAAATACTCAATCCTCTCTAAATCTTATGGCTTTCTAAAACATTCGTTTATCTTCTGAAATCCTGGGGTTACTAGGATAAGAATATAAGGTGATCCTGCATGTTCCTTTGGATATAATATGCGTGAGTCATTCAACGTGACCTCTTAATTTATGTTCCACATACATGCTACAACATTCCACACATGTCCTACCATCACCTCTGAAATTAATACCCCTGCCTCATATATCTCGCGCATAGAAGCATATTTTAAGTGCACAGAATCATCGGACCTGATACTTAACTATAGTTCTGTCCTCGACTATGCGCACAACACATCATTCATGCGCACAACATCATGTGTCACGTGCACAACATAAACCCATAAGTTTTTCTTCTGAAGTAACATACAGATCCACGGTCATATAACCACTGTGACGCCCTTAGTATCCAATACCGATAAAACCCGAACCCTTCAGTCATCCTTTTATACGCAATGTCATATCAAACGTGCACAATATACTTGCAGAAACCAAAACTCATATCTATATCCTTTCCATTCTCAGTGATTTCATTTAGTTTGGATCAATTTAATATATATGTATGCATGAGTGCAAATAAACATAAAATAATGAACAAACAATCAATCAAAACTCATTCACATCACACAAACCAATGCTCATACGAATTGAAACAAATTGTTTTTCATCAAGCGGTTTTGTAAAAATATCAGCAAGCTGATTTGTGGTACTAAAAAATTCAAGTTAAATATCTCCCTTGAGAACATGATCCACAAAATTTGTGCAACACAACTCCCAGCTGCTACATATTCTGATTCAGCAATCAACAATGCAACACAATTTTACTTCTTTGAAAAACAAGATGCTAGTGCATATTTTGATTCTGCAGTTAACGATGCAACACAATCTAAGGAGCGTCTTGGGTTTGTTTTTTAGTCCAGCTCATCCTCGTCTACGTCCGTAGCATTGGTTCTACGTGCATAGTGCACAATCGTCTGATGTCACCTAAATTTGTCATAGAATATTACTATTTGAATTTCTGACACTCTAACAGAATTTTTCTTTATCTCAGATTTGAATGTAATCCTGCTCACATTTACGTGCGTGGATGCATATACCACGTGTGTAGCATTGATCATCAAGAATATCACCCTCTTCCACACGCACAGATCAATGTAAACATTGACTCTTGCCTTGTCTTGTGATTTTTCTTTAGTTTGCATCGTAACTTGTTTGCATGCATAGTATTGTTGTTATGTGCGTAGTATGATGCTACTTTTAGATTAGTGAATAACCCATCTCTTCTATGTGCGAGATACAGACTATAATGCTCATAACAAAGCCTGGTCCATTATGTCTCCTGGGTGAGGTATACGTCTACACGCACACTATGTTATGCTATGCACATTGTATTGCTTCCACGTGCATTGAATGCTCTTTGACGCACGCAATATCCAATTCTGGAAAATCCAAAATTCTTTAACAAGATCAACATGCGTGGATCATGGTTTTATGCGCTTGAATCATTCCATCACATGCGTGAAGGGTATATTACGTGAATAGCTTAACTATTTCAAGTGTTTTGTTTAACATCATCAAAACTTAGAAGGAATTTTCGTGTGTGCCAAAACTTGGTTCAAAAAAACTTGCTTTGTCGTGTGAGCAAACCCATTACATGCTTTACGTGCCATATTTGAATCTTGTATGATATGTTGTTATTCTTATGAGCTAAAATGAGATGTGTGGAATTATTGGCATTGGTTATTGTAAATGATCTGATTATGGGTTATTGATGAATTCTTATATGATACGGACTTGAATATTGGTGATGAGATGTTGGACACAATGTATATGAGTTATTAAAAATGATATTGAGATACAGTCGCGCATATGTTTTGCATCTGATTCCATATGGCTTAAAAGGAATGGTATCAACAATGTGTTCAGGTTTGTGCAATTTCATTTGAAATATTGGTTATATGAGAAAAACAGATAGAACTAAGTGCTCTACACATCTAAAACTCGTATGAGCCATCTTTAGTCCATTAAACTATACTAGTTATATGAGAAAGTAGATGGAACTAAGTGTTGTGTTGGATATGAGTGATCAAAATTAAGTTCCTTTTATATTTTGATGATGAACAAAAGGTTTCGATGATGAGCAAAACGTTTGACTTGAAGTGAAACTCACAGTGAGATAGTGAGACAAAACATACGTTATTGTATTCAACATACATTAGAAAGAGGTGATTTGCAAGTAGAGGCTACTGGATGACATGGGAGCAAATATAATATGTTATATGATGACAACATACGTTATCTGATGGTGTGACATGAACAATGTACATCTTGGACATGAAGCATACGTAATCTAGTTTAGTAGCATGATCAATGTACATCTTGTAATGGCAACGTACATTAGCTAGGTCACAAAAAGTTGTAGAAGCATTAAATGAACTCCAACGACTATATTCTTCAAGGAAACGGTTATATGGCATGAGAATGTTATAAATACATCAAGAGAAGGAAAAAAACGTGGTCAACATAAAAATTTATTGTGCCAAACTTCCTATCAATTCCAATCAAGAAAAAAATCAATTCAAGCTAGAGATCAAAGTTCAAGCATCAAACTCAAACATTCAACTCTAGCATAGAGCTTCATTATTTGTAAACACTTTGTATACACTTTGAGATTGTGAGGTATGTTTGTTATAAGCCTATAAAAAAATATTGTAGAGGTTTGTTGTGAACCTAAGGAAACATTGCGTAGGCCTTGAAGGTGTTGAGCTGGAATCAACCTCGTGTATTGGACTTGTTGGATTGAGCCGTAATCAAACACCATTTTAGTGGAAATCCTAAGTGGTGAGACTTAGGTAGTGAACGTAGGCAAGGTTGGCCAAACCACTCTAAATTCTTGATGTTGATTTATCTCTTTCATTACAAGTCACTTTAGCTATCCAAAGCATAGACCAAAAATTCTCCAACATGCTATACGCAGCAAAAAATCGTATGAGCCATCTCTAGTCCATTCTACTATATTGGGCTGGCCAATGATTTATTTGATTTATGTGATCAAACCTATAAGTCAATTCTATTGGTATTGGAAAGATCCTTGAGATCTGTTATAGTGGAAACCCATGGCAATACTTGACATATTGAGCCGTTACTGAATGAAATGGACTTACATCACATGGTTATTGAACATGAATTATTTTTGACCCAATACATATGGGCCAAATTATTATGTCACACATAAGAATAAGCCCAAGCATATTTATCCTAATAATAAGTGATTTATAATAAAAACCCATTACATTAATGGATAATATCTCATATTATAAAATTCTAAATTATTAATGATTAATCAAATTAATCATCTTAATAATGTAATTACCATAAGAGAGAATATTTGTGAACCAATTCAATTAGTTCTTGTGTGTGACCCAATAAGCCCACTCGAGAATGGCAATAGTCCTCATCCCAAACTTGGGCCCAAAGTCCATAAGCGGTATCTAGTAATACATTATGGCAACCCATAATCGAGTGGAGTCAATGATCCGAGTTTACCTTTCACAGTGTGATATTTAGTCCTTTTGTCTCATGATATCTAGACTAAGCATAAGGCATGGTTACATGTCAACCTTATTTGCTTAATTGTGTTTTTTGATCCCGAGTAGATTGATATAACAAATGACATTGACAACCCATTATCAATTCATTCTAGTATGCATACATTTCATCAATCCTACTCATCAAGTGGCTTAAAGATATTACTCTTCATAAGAGGAACAAATTCGTCACTCTCACTATCACTCCTCTATAAGATTCATGACATATCCAATCATAGCCTTTATTGTCACCTTGTTATGGATAAAGTTTGACTAAGTTAAAACATGCGATTCCTCAGGTAGGATTCTATAGTGAGTTTAAGTCAGAGGACTCAAACATCACCATTGCATAAAAGCTACTTGTGACAGTTATCCATGAAGTGCTTTCATAGCGAGCTAGTCCAATACATATTCACTACGTGTATCTATGTTCTAAGTGATATCTCATATCCATAATCAGTAAAACGTGATTATTTACTTAGCAATATGCTAATCTTAATTCATTATCATTCCCATGATAATAATCGATTAGGGACCTTCAGAGCAGTATTCCTTTTACCTTAAGGTTTTACTATCAAGTGATACTTGATGACATAAAGAAGAATAAACTATTCATGAATGTTTTATCTTTATAAAATATATAACAATATTTCATAGATATAAAATGAAATGTCTCTTTATTAATTAATAAATCGAATGACAATGTACATAAATGATTGGATTAGAGTATCAAAACTAACAGTTCTAATGTGTTTTCATGGAATTCTCGCAAGCAAGATATTGTCGCTCAGTCAACTGTAGAGGCGGAGTATATATCAACAACTGAAGCAACAAATCAAGCAATCTGGTTGCAGAAAATTTTTGCAGATATTGGAGATGAGCAAGTTAGAGCTACTGATATCATGTGTGATAAAAAATCAGCCATTGCAATTTCAAAGATTCCAATCAGCCATGAAAGAACAAAGCATGTGAAGAACAAACACTATTTCATAAGAGAAGCAGATAAAGAAGGAGAAATCCGTTTGGTGTACTGCAATTCTATAGACCAGCTCGCTGACATATTGACAAAAGCACTTCCAAGAAGCAGGTTTGAGTTTCTAAGGTCTAAACTTGGAGTTTCAAGCAAAAATCTTAAGGAGGAGTGTTAGAGTTGAGATTTTTCCCTGATTAATAATGTTTTTCTGTCAGATATTTTGAATATAAATTGCTGATATAAAAAAAGAAGAAGTGTGTCTAGGAAGTTTTAGAAGGGAAGTTGTTCTAGAATCTTCTTGTATCTTCCTTCTTTTGTATAAATAGCTGTTGTAAGTCATTTTTCAGTAATAAATGAAGAAGTTTCCAGCAAGAACAAATTCTGCAGCAAATCATTTCATCATCTGCAGAAAATAACACACTCACATGGGAACTACGATTGCTAATTGCAACTCAAGTATCAGGAGCTTTATCATCGCGACATCAAGTTGGCGAATAGATGACTTTCAGAACAATTGCAATGGAGTTAGAAAGAATAAGATCATCACAGATAGAATTTTCTGAGACTAAACAAGAGTACGAGGAGGCTGATGCTTTTGTTGGCGACATGCTTACAGGGCCATGGGAAGCTACTTCAACATCATCTGGATCATATTTTAATAACAGTAGTACCGCTTCTGAGCCATTTGATGTGCAATCGCTACCTTTGCTCAACACCAGATGGGAGGAATATGGGTTTTCAATCCATTATTATTACTGCTATACTTTTGACCATATATTTTCTTGCTCTTTTTCTCATAATGGACTAGGAGAGTGAAATGTAATTAGTCAATTTCAATTAATTGAAATCTCTCTTGATTTTGCCAATATGATCTTTTGATTGACCAAAAAAGAAAAAGAAACGTAAATAGAAAAATGCACCCAAGTAAGGATTATTAGTATCAGTAAACTAAGCATGATACTAATTAATCTATTAGTAGAAAAATTCAACTTCAGTTTTCTTTTCTTATAGGTTTGAACAGTGATCCTTTTTCTTTGCATTATTTGCTTTCGGCGTGGAAAAGCCTTTGAACAATAGATGCTTTTATTTTATAGCATGGAGTGGACAATTGACTAGCTAGTCAAACTGAGAAAATACTTCGTACCAAACTACCTCAAAAAAAAAAGACAAAGCAAGTAGGTGTCATCATAATTAAATATGATGATTATAATGTCAACGAGTCAATCACTATTTAGTTAGCTTCTTGATGAATTGGAGATATTCATTTCACATAGAGGAAAATCGAATTTTTATTGGAGAGTCTCTGCCAATTAATTTAAATTACAAAATTGTTTTTACTCTACTTATAAAAATATTTTTTAAAAATATTAAGTAAAGACAAATTTATGATCTAATTTAATGGAGTGAAAAAAATCTATAGTACCAACTAATTTGGCAAACTGTATAACACGAAAGGCAAAAGTACTTAAAAAAGTAAATGAAAGATGTTCTCAGGGACCTCAATCTAATTTGGCAATTTTTTATTTACACAGATTATTTTAGCATTTCTACACTCACTTTTATCAGACAGGTCTAACATCAGAATTACCGACGTGGTATCATATAAATTTTACACACATTCACGATAAAAAAAATTACACACATGAAATAAAAGTTAATTTTTTTTCTTTTATCTTCAAATTACTACTTTATCATTTCATCAAATACCTTTTAAGTTAAATTAATCTATCACAAAACGCTTAAAGGGAAAAGTAGACATTTATACTAAAACAAAATATCACTTTTTAATTTTGTCACAACAGGAAACTTGTTTCTAAAAATAGAAACAAGGAAAAGATCAATCTCCAAAATGTCATTTTTGGAAAAGCACGAGAGAAATTACCGAATTTTTATGAAAAAATGATTTTTTCATGAGAAATTGACTTTTTCGCGAGAAATTATATTTTTTTGAATAAAAAAAATATTTGTAGTCCAGATTTTATTTTTTTTTGTTCACAACAGTTCAAAATGGTTTACATATAGAGTACACAGTTCATATTTTTCAAAAAAGTGTAAATAATTTTTTATTTAATTATTTTGTTAAAAAATTCAATTTTTTCAATTTTTTTGGTTCATAATAGTTTACATGTGTGGTAGTTTTTTTTTGTTTACACAATAAATATTTTAAACGGTTCACAATGGTTAACATAATTCTTTTTTTAAGTCTTAATGAAAATTTTTAATATTTTTAAGAAATTTTAAACGAATTTTACCCTCAAAATATATTTTTTTCAGGATCAATTTTGACGTTCACAACGGTTCACAAAATGGTATATATTATATTGTACATTATTGTGAACAATTGTGAACCATTTTAAATGGTTCACAACGGTTCACAAATAGAGCACACAATTCATTTTTTTGAATTCTGATATTTTTTGACGTTCACAATGGTTCAAAAAATATTTTACATTCTAAATTTTGAAGTTTCCAATAGAGTACAAGTTTTTTGCAATAGTTTACACAATCCAAAAATTTTTAAAAATTCTAAATGTTATTTTTTGAAATATTTAACATTTTTTCCTTGAAAATATTTTTTAAATGATAAAATGAATTTTAAAAATAACAAGTGTAACAACATTTAAAAAAATCCAAATTAGTAGTATTTTTGTAAAAAAATAAAAAACAGCGGTATTTTGGTAAAAAGGGAAGGAGCAGCTAGGGTTAGGAAACCCTAGCTGCCACACTCCACACGCTCCCTCAATAGGCACTCGTCTGACCTTGCAGGTTCCGAAAAACGATGAAGACATGACGACTAACGATGGGAGACGCAACACAAGACCGACGACAGTGTGATGGGAGCAGATTCGAGGTCGGACCGAGATGAGAAGATCTAAACAAAAAGGAAAACCGTCGTCGAGGCGTTCATTGAGATTTAGGCGTCGACTGTCAAGATCGAGGCGAGGACTGGAGGAGGAGAACCGGAGTGGGGAGGAGACAAAATCGAGGCTCAACTACGGCGGAGAAGAATTTGGTTGACGAAGAGGACGAACAGAGAGAGAGAGAGAAAGAGAAAGAGATTTGAGAGGTGACGAAGAGGGAGAGAAAAGCAGAGAGAGAACAAGGAGAAGGATATAGCCGGCGGATGGGCACCGAAAGGGGAGAGAGAGGCATCAGGTGAGTGGAGAGACAAAGAGAGTGAGTGAGAGACAGAGAAACTAAAGAGAGAGAAAAAATTTTAAAAATAAAATAAAAATTAAAATTTATATAAAAATGAATGTGTCATTTTTAAAATTTAGTTTCAAAGAAGTAATGTCATTTATGTAGAATTAAAACATGTGTTGATATTTTTAAAAATATGGTTCAAAAAATGACAACCTCTATAATTACCACAGTCTGAAATTCCCATAGTTTTGGACGAGGCCCAACAGCAGATGACAACATGGGCTTGTTCAGCAAATCCACTAGCAAGTAACACTGCCTCCTTTAAATCAAGTTCCGCATTTCGAGCATCTCTTTTGCTTGTAAAACAACTTTGCTTTTAGTGGCTTCATGGGCTTCATAAATATATCTGCAACTTGTTCTTGCGAAGGAGAAAATTCAACGGCGACATCATTATCCTTTATCAAATCACGAACATAATAGTACTTAATATCTATACGTTTGCTCCAACTAGACGTGTAAAAATCAAACTGAAATCGGCGAATTGAACTGAAACCGGACCGGTCAAAATCGGAACCAAACCGAAATTGGAATCGGCCGATCAAAATCGACGGTTTACGGTTTAGGTTTCGGTTTTTCGTTTTAGAAACTGTCAAACCGCCGGTTTAACCGGCGGTTAACTGAACCCGTTGAAACCGCCGGTTCTAACCGTTGGAACCGGCGGTTCCGACGGTTATTTTCTTTTTTTTTTTTTTTTTTTTTTTTTTTTTTATTTTTTCAACTCTATAAATACGCCACCTCATTCTTACCAATTTTACACCATTTTTTATCTCTCAATCTCTTCTACACTCTCTTAAAAATTTATTTTTCTATAAATTATTATTATTAATTACTAATAGAATAATTAATTTGTTTAAAAATTATTAAAAAAATCTTTAAAATAAAATACATTATTGATATTACAGTTAATTATTGAATATAACAAAATTTACAAACCAATTGACGGGATAAAATAACGGATTAAAAAAAAATTGAAAAAAAAAAAAAACCGAACCGAAACCGAACCGGCGGTTAAACCGATTAAAACCGATCAAAACCAGAACCGAAACCGGACTAAACCGTGAAAACCACGGTTCGGTTCCAGTTTGTACATTTGACAAACCGTAACCGCCAGTTCCGGAACCGGCAACATGTCTATTAAAGTGTAGGGTGGGGAGAAGATAAGTATTGATAAATTTTGGTCATCATTTTCCAATTCCGTCCCTATTTTTAAATCCAAAAGTATCCTTATTATCAAAATTCTATCTTATAAATTTATAACTCTATTTTAAAAATAATCAATATAAGAAGATGTGATACTGTCTTAACCTTTTCATGTTGTACATGACTCATATATAACTGTAGGAAGGGGAGATGTAGAAGCGGAATGGCATGGAGCATAAGACGTCTTGTAACGCGGCTAGAATCCCGTATTGGGATCCTAACCGTTGACATGGGAACGCGTTATTGCGTCCTCAAGTCTTAGCACGTCCTCCCATGTGTTAGGCGCATCAAAATCTGACCGTTGGATCGTTTTGATCCAACGGTCAGATTTACTCCAACGGTAATATTACTGTTGGAGTACCGTTGAGGGGCAAAAAATTATCCTTTTGGTGCCTAACAACTAATTTTTTCCATTTTCCTATAAATACTCCCATAAACACAGTTGTCTCTCTCATTTCTACACTTCAAACACTTATTTCTCTCCCCAAACTCTATTAACTCTTAAAATTTCTCTTCATACTCTCAAATTACTTCCACTCCAATTTTTTTCCCCAAAATTATGGATTCCAACAATGAAAATATTCAATCATCTTCTCAAAATAACCATCAAATTTTGCCAACTACCGATATTTTCAAAATAATCCATCAAATTTTTCCTCTTTTATTTTAATGTAATATTTTTATTTTAATGAATTATTTTTTTTGAATGAACTATTTTTATTTTAATGAATTTGGGGTAGAAAGTATTAAATGAAGTAGTAGATAAAAGTTGGGGATTAAAATATAATTGTGTTTAGTGGAAAGCTGAGTAGACATTCTGCGGGACTCTTAAAGTAGCCCCTGGATTACAGATGAAAAAACTGAGGGATTAGGAACTTGGGACTTTAATAAAATAACAATAAAAACGCTGAGTAGGCTTCTCAAGGGACGACTTCAGGGACCGTGAGTTACGAGTAGCCTAAGGGAAGAGATAGCAATTGGTACCTTATCCGTTGCGTATCCATCTTACACGTACCCGATCAATGTGAGTATTACCCACCTTAACTAGATATGGGTACGACTACAAGTATTACTTGTATTTTGCTAGTAATACTCGTACTCATGCTTACATTAGTATAATTT
>CAODLS011263856.1:0-21579 GCA_948243855.1 Flueggea neowawraea
TAATTTCTTCAAGTCATAGACTAGGTCTTCAACTCAATATTTTTGTGGTATTCAAGTCATATTTCCAATAGTATTTTTAAAAATTTTAAGAAAGAAATTGACATCCAATGCCAAACTAAATATAGCATATGAAGAATCGAACATTATAAACATTATTTCGATTACTGTATAGAAAACGTACAGTTTAGGTTGCACGAGGATAGTGAAAATGCAATTTTAAAAATATATTTCATATCTTTTAAAATGTCACGTAAGTTTTAAACTTTGTCTTAACAATCAAAATGTTAAGTAAAAGTACTATAGAATTAGATTTTCCAAACTAAGCATGCAGAAGTGGACTTGGCTCATTAATTACCGTGATATTAAGGGTTGGGATGAAATTTAACTTTGAAATTGCATTTTCATTATTCTCAATACTATTCCGACTGTAAGTTTCTTGTATAGTAACCAAAATCTATGAACTCTAGAGTTGACAACGCACAAATACAATAATTTAAGATAATCTATACTTATCAGTGAATTTATATGAAAATAAGTTGATCTGTTATTTGAAAAAACAAAAATAGATTTGTAACTTATTCGTATTAAAGTCGTTTATAGTATTAAAAAAATCGAGAATTTAATTACCAATGACAACAAAAAAAATCGAAAAAGGATATTTGAGAAAAAATGTAAATTTAGGTGCATGCCAATTATGAGGTTCTCCTGACTTGGCATGTTTTAATTCTTCCCACATATCCCTCATTTCTCCAATGTTGAAGTTTAAATCTTTTGCAACCAAGCCAAAAAGGGGTTTTGGATGAGTGGTGAGGGATTATTTGGCAAGAATTGCCAACTAAAAACAGTAATTCTTTTCCTTTTAAGATTAGGAGCTAAGGAGACATGTTCCATATAATAATTATACTATGCATGTGTATACCTATATAATTGGTACTTTTCACTGTACAATCAACAGATCTATAACATACAAGTTCATGAATATTCTAGCGAAAAGTGGTCTGATGTGTCTGTCAAATGTCTGTGAGTGTGTGTTAGAGTGAGAGAGATTCTTTGATTGTAGTTTAATTAATCTAATGAAAGATGTGGCCTATTACCCTCTTCATAAACTACCTTTAAAGCATGTTGCCTCAAGTGCCAAATTGCATCAGCAATAAACGATTGGTCTTTTTGTTTTTGTTTTCTTTTTCAATTATCTCATATTAAATCAATTCTTTATCCCTTAGTACTGGAAGAAATAACTCAATTATCATTTTCGGTAAAAAAAATTAATAACTTTACGCTACAAAGTTTTTTGTAATTGATTTCTTTGATTAAAAACTTAATGAAATATTTTTTTACAGTTATCTTTCATTGAGAATCAAATTCAGAATTATTTAATGCTGAAGAAAACTCTATTACCGTTACATTATATAAGTCAGCAATTGATGCCTTTAGTTAAAAGCTTAATGAAGTGACCATAAATTCCATAACAACATGCTCATGTCTGGTACAACTACTCTTAACATTTGACTATATGTTACTTAGCTTTTGCTTTTATATATCCATACTTTTCCTTTATAGAAATTGTTAATATTTATACACCACCTTTCTTTTTCTACTATATGAATTCGATGTATATGTACCTTTTAATTATGTTAAACAACCCACAGATCCAATAATATTTTGAAATGAAACCACGTAAAGTAAGATAAAAAAAAAAAAAGAGAGAGAATGTGAAAGATGAAAACAATTGCAGCAAAGTGGAATAGTGTGGAAATGGAATCATTCTTCCACAGATTATTCTCTCGTCTTTTACATATCATTTGCTCTTTCTTTTCTGTGTCAATAGTTGAGCTTGTCTAGCAAGAGAATTTATATCTTCAACGTTAGAATCTTTCTCTCTTACCCCAATCCATCACCCCCCACATTGTTATTCACCATTTTCGCCCACCTCCTTATCATCACACTTTGTGAAATTGATTTATAAGATTAATTTCATAGTATTTGACATTTCAAAATTCTATTTTTAATCGAGAATGAATTAATTAGTAGTCATGTTTGTAATTCATATCGTAACTATTAAAAAATTCTTACTTTTTTCTTATACAATCCACCAACAACCCGGTTTTACTATTTCTTATCAATTTATCAAAAATAATTCCCATTTAAAACGTCTAATTTGGATTGGTTATGAAATGGAGTGATCAGTTCCAAAGTTTTATAAAATGGTCTAAACTATTTTTTAATCAAAACTTTGGATCTCGAAGTCGATAATATATACGAATTCAACTATTTAAACTACTGCGAAAAGGTGTGGTCCAAAAATTAGGTACTGATAAAGTTTAATTTTTATTCATAACAACTCATATGGTATAATGCTTGTTGATGGAATTAAAGTTTAAACTTGTCAAATAGGGTTTCTGCAAAATACATAAAAATGAAATATTTATACGTAGGCAGCCGGCAAACCCTTCTGCAAGATAAAATAGGAAATATTATCCTGTACTCAGAAAACTATGTTGTACTTACCCATCTTCTCATGAGTACCATCATGAGATTATGACATCCACTCATACAAGTTAGGGTTTAGAAAAATATTAATTTAGACCCCACTATGTGCACTTTATAGCTTTGTTTAACATGAGCATGATTATCAAAATGCCATTACCGTTATCATCATCGACTAATTTCGTTTAATTATGGTTATTATTAGACAAAGTTCATGACGTTGTTTTCGACAAGCCGGAATCTAAGACAAATGTTAGGTCGAGGCCAGAAACGTCTACATCCAGCAAGCGTCTAACGAATCGGGTCATGCCAAGTGTCGAAATGTTTGCGGTGATTAATTTATAGCCATGAGTTTTGTTCCTGCTAATGGGGGGATCAAAAGCTTGGAGATTAAGATAATTATTTTTAAAAAAGTGCATATTGTTTCACACATTAAAACCCTTTTATTAAAATAAATAAATATGTTATTGAAGTTGTAATTAGCTGGGAGGTGTTGGTGTGTTTGGATTTTGAGTTGTTATGTGGACATATTCATTTCCCATTGGCATATGCATTTCTAAGATAAGATTTTTTAGCTCAACCATGTTTTCTCCAAATGACAAAAGTCATGCTTTAAATTTTATTTATGAGGGGATAGCAAAAACCACACCAACTCCATAACAATTTACTGTGGAAGTCTTTTATTCAGTTGTTTATTTCATTGACTTGTTTTTTTATGTGTTGTTTTGCTTCTAATCATCACACAAGACAAATACATCCACTAACTTAGTGAACCCAACAAATGGTATATAGAAGCTAACATTTGTTAAGAGAAAACAACTCCTTATAATACTCTAATTTTCAAAATATCAAAAGAATATTTCTTAGTGATAGATTATAAATCAATAGATTGCACAATAAATAAATTGAAAAAGAATATAGTTTAAAAAAAATTAATTAACTCAGAATAAAATTCCAAATCTTGAACTCTTAATCCAAACTTACGTATGTTGTGATTGCAAAGAAGGGCATGGCATGAGAATATATAGAAGATGTTAAATGAACTGGGTAACTTGTTAGATGAGTAACGTGGACGGCACGTTTAATTGAACAAAATTAATTTGGACTACACTGAACTGAACCAGTAGTTGCATGAATTCTCCTTTTTTTTTCTCGATCCCCACAATCTCTCCCATGTCGAAAAGAGCAGATGACAGGTTCAAAAAAACAAAACAAAGGAACTGATAAAAATACATAGACATACATATATAAATGTTATGTCAAATTTTCAGTCAATTTTGTGACGACAGCACCAATATTCAGATAATCATATTGCTTAATGTGCATATAAATGACATTATGTAATTAACTCACATGTCTAATTAATTAATTATTATATGCATCTTTAATTTGTTTTCTTAATAATTTACAGGTTGCTTATTCCGGTAATTATTGGTAAGTATACAAAGACAACTTGCTGATTCATACCCTAAGAGAATGACGATATACTTTTATGCGTCAACTACTGAAGAAAGGAATAATCAATTTCTAATTCGAATAAAAAATTAAGTGAATTTTTTTTTCTATTAGTTCTTGTAAAAGTTTTCGATTCTCTAATGTCAGAGATAACTTTAGTGATTACAGAATGAATATTTCTAATCCATAATAATCAGTATCTCATCTAGATGTAACCTTCAAGGTAAAAATGATTACAATTCCTTAATTAGCTCTATTCAATTCGCGATAATAAACTTAATATAATTAGCTTGGTTGCATTGGCAATATGTCGCGCCATTCTAATTCAGATTAGCCTAGTTAGGTTAGAATTTGAATGGATTAGTTGTCTTTTAAAAACAAAAAACCTTAGTATAATTAACTATCAGGATTTGGTTCGAACCCAAAAAAAAAAGAAGAAGAAGCTATAATTAGGATTTGGAGAGCAGCTAAGCTGGCACTAGACCAGGTCCAATGAAGAGGAGACTTTGTTTGGCTCTTCCAATTATGATATGCCAAGTAGTTGATGCATGCCAAATTCATTGGGTTCTGACTTTTGCCATCCATTCATTAATAAAATAAGGCAATTGACTTTCACTTGTGTATGCGCAAAATACTGCATTATTTTTCTCTCAAAAGTCAATGTCTAGTAACCAATAAATTTGCAGTTCAATAGTTAGTGAAGTTGATTGTGCCAAAGAGTTAAGCTAAATTAAAAATTAAAAAAAAAAGTCCACACACCGTGATTGATAATGAAAAAAACACGATCTACATAGTTTTTTTGCCAAGTCATTTTATTTGCTCCCACTTTTTTCTGTTTCATGCGTTAATCCGATGTCCATGTTTGGGTCGAAGCATAACTACAAGGTATAAATTTCTACGATTCGGTGAAAATCATAAATAAAACAATTTTAAGACTCCAATGAACTTATAACTGATTGGTATTGTAGTCAATTTCAATACTAAGCAGTTGTGGGTTCCACTCAGTGAGAGCAACTAATGTAATTTATTGCGGGAGGGAGGGAGAGAGACACTCCAAAATGAGGTGTTAACCATGATTTAACCTACTAACCATACCATACTTCAAAAAATCATCTTATAGCTCATTCAAGCACAATATAGACAACTTATACAAGATGCAACTGATCTAGTCGTTCATGTCATATTCTTCCTGATAGGGCAGCTTGGTTGTTAATGCAATTCGAGTACTAATACCAATGACACCAGATAGTGTTTGTTTTTATTTGAGTGACCACCCAAGTTTTGCTACTAAGACACGGCGAGTTCATGTTATAGGCTAGGCCCACTGTAAGTACTGTTCTGAATTCGTAGGAGCCTCGTAGCTGCTTACAACAAATGAGAAGGAAACTTCCATTGTTATACTGAGACGTTGAACTAAAACACCTTGATGGGTGAGTAGATTAACTCAAAACTACCGAAAACATCCAACTAAAACACCTAAACTAAGGTGAATAAAATGCAGAAACAGAACACATGTTACAGCGTTGAGGTCAAAGATGAGTTTGGGTTCTTTTGATTTAATAATTGACGATTATGTTGAGTATTCAACTAATCCCCCCTTTGTTAGAGTAGAATTAGAAGATCCGCGAATTTTGTCGCTCACTTATTAGGCAGGGCACAGATTCTATGTAAAGTATATTCTGCAGGGCATCATCTAGTAATAGAATGTCTGTATTTTATGCATTACGCGAAATTCCAAATTATTGCATCACAACTTTAACAAGTGACGAGTAGTAATGACTATTGAGGAAAACTTAGCTGAAAACTAAGAATGAACATCCACAATCTATTGTACAAAAAGAATCAACACTTGTATGTTTCAATGCAATCCTCAAACTGAAAAGTTTAATATGTATCAACTACCTTATAGTTTCTTTCAAGTCCTAACCAGGCCGTGTGAATTGCTTGCTATTTGGCCTTTTCCCAAACAACACAAATCTCTAAACTTCAAGGTTCAGAATTAGTCTACCCTTGTAGCAATCAAAAAAACAAAAGACACACAGGTGATGTTAAACCGTACTCATCAAAATTAACAGACCCCAAAACACCAATGTCGCCAAAGACTACTCCTTCTGCAACCATTATCCAGCAGGTAGCCATGCATATAAGAACTAAAATCTGAGCAAACTGATTCCTCCATCCCCAGTTATGAAAAATCCAGACCAGGACTACAATAAATTTAGTATCTTTATCACTCAAAATCTAGGTCTTCGACAATTTTCTCAATCTTTTAGCACTATGATCTACAATGATATAGATCAGCATCGCTGCCACAAAACCGTGTAATGACTACTATGTGCAAGCACAGAGGATTCAGGATAGCACTACAAGATGTACCACATATTGTTATTTTAGAAACTTAAAACAGATGGACAGCGGAACAGATCAAGCACATTTACAACCAGGTCAATATGTCATTAATCTACATGCACAGTTTCAGACAAAACCTATGAAATAATGCGAATAGCATAAGATTGATCCAACATTCTACATCACATCCAACCAAATCAAATAAAACTCGAAAAAACAACCAAATCAGTACAAATTTGATCTCAAAGGGAACATCAGTCAGTAACCCAGAATATGATCAAGTATACAAAACATGAAATTGAATTCCCCACCAAAAACCTCCATCACAAATCACAACTTCTATAAGTTAAAAACAATAGCTGAAAAAAAAAATCATTAATTAAAAAAAACCAAACCCTTCGACATCATTATTTCTTATTACTTCCTTTATTACCTCCGGATGTTTGACCTCCTCCATCCGCCGCCTGCGCCGCCTTCTCTTGCAGCGCCTTCGCGTCCCTGCACAGCCAAATTAAATTTCCTTCAAACTAGCTTTAAAACATCATTTATACAAATAACGTTCTAAATACACAGCACATTCCTACAGTCATTAATTTGGATCAACACATGTATTGTTCCAGATCAACACACAGAGTCAATTAAAATATAAATTTTAAAAAATTAAAATACTAGAATGAGCCAACGGTGATGAGAGAGGCGACGGTGACTAGAGACGCCGATGGAGAAGCGGGCGAGAGAGGAAAACCAGATCTAGCAAATACCCACAAAAGAAAACACCAAACTCACCAAATATATCATCTTCAACGACTCAAAAAAAAAAATCCAAAAATGTGACCTTCAACAACAAAAGTCTTTACCTTGTACAAATCGTTCAACAGAGCGGGGCGAGAGAGAGCTTTGACGGACATAGACTGGGCCGACATAAAGAGAAAGAGCGTCGGGATCAAGAGAGGAAGAAAGAGCGAGAGCGTCGACGGGACAGACAGCGAGGAGAGTGAAAGCGTCGACCGGACAGAGAGCAGGGCGAGAGAGAGCGTCGACCGAGAGAGTGCGCCGACAAATAGAGGAAGAGCGGCGGATTGAAAGAGAGAGAAAGAGTGTATGTGAGAGAGGAACTTAGGGTTTCAGGAGATGGGAATGCTGCTTTAGGAAAGAAGTGTGTTAGATTGGGCTTAAAGCCCAACTATGTTGTGACAAATTTGATTCCAGTTCTTTGTAAATTAATTAAGTCCACAATCCTTGTGACCAATTGGTCGCAGCGTGAGAAAAGCAAAACAGTTACGTGACCAATTGGTCCCAAATTTAGTGATCATTTGGTCACAATCTCCCAAGCATATTTCATCTTACAGCCAAATATTTACTAAAAAATTTGAATTACAGCAAAAAAAAAGTAGTTGTGACCAATTTGTCACTAAAGTTTGCCACCAAATTGATCACAAACGATTTTTTTTGTCGTTTTGTTACCAATTGATTACTATATTTTACAACCAATTAGTCACTAAATAAATTTATGACCATTTGGTCATAAACGTTGTTGTGACCAATTGGTCGCAAAGTTAGAGACCAGTTGGTCATAATGTCCCAGGAAAATTTCATTCTATTGCCAAAAAATTATTAAAAAATTCATATTGCCACATAAAATTCATCAAAAAATTTCAAATACGAGTAAAAAAAATTGTTGTGACCAATTGGTCACTAAATAAGTTTGCGACCATTTGGTCACAAACGTTGCGACCAATTGGTCACTAAATTTACATGTATTTCCATTTTAAAAAAAAGTACAAAAGCGGATATTTTATATTTGTTCACATCACCAAAAAATATGTTTTTTGATCAATCATTGGGATACAAATTATGAAATATAGTATTTAAACAAATAGAAGTTTTACAAATAATATCATAGACAATACATTATAATAAATAAACAAATTATGAAATGTAGCCATTTTGCGATGAAAAAATACTTGGTCACTATTTTGTGACGAAAAGTCATTTTGTTGCAATTGCGACAAACACTAATTTTGTGGCAAAATGTTGGGACAAAACGACATTTGGTGGCAAAAATTTTTCGTCACTAATGTTTGTCACAATTCTGACTTTTTCTTGCAGTGCCTTTTATTTTTGATATGTAACATTCATGTTTGTAAAAGTAACTTGGTGTTTGTTTGATATCTATGATTAGATTCATGCTTATCTAACTAATTTTTGTCTATTTGAAAGCAAATGAATTGATCAAAGAAATTTTGACATTTGAGATGATACTATATACATGTTAAATATGTTTTAAGAAAACAGAATGACCATCACTCCAATAACATGAGATAAGAAGTAGAAGTTATGGAGAGGTAGGTTGTTTAGAAAGGGGAAGAAAAAGAAAAAGATATGTTCACATTAAAAAATATACATAATACATAGATTACAACTCATGAAACAACAGTTTAGAAGTAATCCTCAGTCCTCCCCTTGAATCCAATTTGCCCAAATGTGAGGTAGAAGAACAGCCCAATGTGCCATGTTACCAACAATAACTTGCACATAATTTAGAAAATGTCAAAAATGGTCCCATGGTCTAGTGGTTAGGACATTGGACTCTGAATCCAGTAACCCGAGTTCAAATCTCGGTGGGACCTTCTTTAAATTACATTTTTTTTGCCTGTCTTACTGATGAACGCCCAATATTATGATTAACTTCTAATAGTTTTATGAGAACTAAAATTAGTTACAGTGTAAATTAATTGACAGATAAATTTGTAATTTAATACTATTGAAATTAAATTTATGCTTAGGAGCGAATATTTAATATTAAACAAGTTTGAACTATATGATCAATTTTGTTTTTTGACAAATTCAAATAGTTGAATATGTACATTGTTAATCACTTGATGCAGGGTTTGATTCTTCAAAAGTGATGGTATATTTATGCATAAAAATAACTATCTATTTAACGAATTTTATTTTTGACTAACTCAAATAATTAAATATGTATTGTTAATCACGTGATTGAAGAATCGATTATTTACCAGAATTGAGAAGTGAGGGCAGGAGGGGTGGGGAAGTGAGCAAGCTCAGCACCAATGCTTTCAAAGAAGAGGCCAGTCAAGCTTTTGCCATTGATTGCTGGGATGCTTGATGGTGCCAACCATCCTATGAACCCGAACCCGATCACATTTAAGTCCGTACGTAGCCAATCCCTCTCAAAACTTCCACAAACACGACATCAATTCACCACTATTACCTCAACCATAGACTATATTACTTTTCTCATTTTCATTCAGATTAGTTAAACTTTATAATCAGTCAACTTAATAGTTACCACATGAACTCTCCTCCATTGGAACCTGCTTGCCTTAGTGGGTTTCTAGCTGTAACAGTTGATTTCACGAAGCCTGAAAAGTTATAACAAAAAATTGCAAATTTTCAACATTTCTTTATTTCCACTATATACAGTTAATATATAATTTATGAATGAAACCAACAATATTAACATATGTATTTACAATGTTGATCATGTCTATATGCTGTCAGATTAATGATCAATTTCACTTGAGTTTTTCTAGAACAAATATTTTGCTTCTATATAGTAGATCTAGACTAGCTACCTAGTGGAATGACTCATAGAACTCATATAGGCTAAAAATTGCTAAATTATTAGTTTGTTTACTTTACCCACATAAATACATTAATGAACATTCTGATAAATGAATAACAAATATAAAATGGCTGTTCTAGAAAAAAAAAATCATGAATGGTGCTGAAAATGATACTTATAGCAATTAATTTCACTTACAAATATTTTACAGGATCATACGTTAAAATTATAATTATTAGTGCATTTGTGTCTTAAGCTTTGTGATAATTAAGACATTGAGGGTGTTTGTTTTAGGCAGTAAGTCGTCTTTTATTTTGGTAAATTGCATAGTAAAAAACGTAGAATAATTAAGATGTATTTTAGAGTATGGATAATAATATGTTAAATTGATATACATTAGACAATTAAGATCATTAACTAGCTAACTACTAACTCAACAAGTGCATTTTATGTAAGAAATTAATCAAGTTTTGAGAAAGTAATTAAGTACCTAAGTTAAGGTTGATTCTCTTTGGAGCAGAACTGCGAGAGGGTGAGAGTGAGCTACTGCCCAGTCCGACCACGGTCGATGATGTTGCAAATGTTGCTGCCATTTTTTCTAAGACAATGTTAGAAATATGTTTTGAGTATATATCAGAGGAAAGTATATGTGGAATGATGGTGAGTGTGTATGTGGATTTTGTGTTGTATGAGATGTTAGATTTTGTGGTAGAGAAAGATTGCATGGATGGCCTATTGTTCAATGGGTTTCTGGCTCGTAGGATTTGCATGGATAAAGTGGGGCTCTCGTCCAATTTGATGCTCCAAAGATTATAAAAATCCTATCCAATTGGAACAATTCAATTTAGTGGACATTTTTCAATGGTGTTGGCTTTCTGAGCCCATGATCTTGTTGATTAATGGGTTGGATTCTTTTTTATTCATGGCCCAATTATAACTTCAATTTGGTACTAAAAGGATTTCACCTCTAAATCTAAATTTACAATGGACATCCCTCATCATTTTGATTGTTTTAAATTTTTTATTGAATTTTTTATAATTTAAAAACAATTAAGCCTAGTATAGTGCTCAAGAACTTGAAGTATAGCGAGAAGTCCTACAAGGCATTTGAAAAATTGGACGAGCATATTTACAGAGCATGTATTCAAAGTGAGATTCAATCATTCAACTCTCTCAGTACTAAATACTTTATACCATTTCATTTTTCATGTAGGTGAATCTTACTCTATTTTACCATTAAAGTCAATTTTAGGACTAAAAGGTTCGATTTCCAATTAAAACAAAAAGAGTATGGATTGAGGATCTTACGAAATGAACTTCCTAAGAAGAAGCACCCAGAACCATATATGCGATAGGGTTTATAAGTGAAAAATTTATGAATTGACAATAAGTGATACAGTTAATTTCATCTGGAATAAGTTTTGCGATCGATGTCAAAGCTTTCTTCAGTATTGAACAACTATTTCAATCAAGAAAATTTGAGGATGAAGTATGAAAATTACACTTTGAAAACACGTGCTTAGATACATAGTACTGTTTTTGGTTATCACATGATCCTTTTTATTGTGATTACTCGTGATCACATCTATTTTCCTTCTTGGACGGCAGCTTGCAATATTTCTTTGTGTCTCTCACCAAAGACAGGTTGAATATCGCCGTCACGGCTGTTAGGGAAGCCGATTTCTGCATTTATTTATGCTTACAGTCCTCTAAAACGATGCAAAACCTTCATTAAATAAATCATATAAAGTATAAACCAGCAATAGTACACGGTTTGGTAAAAGCAAGTCTAGAAATGCAATTCATTTCCCTCGAACTTGATATATTGATTAATCATCCTTGTTCGATTTAGAAATTGTTGGTTGTCTTACCAATTTTCTGGTTGGTTGGCAATTGTTGGCAGAGTTAGTCATTTAGGTATGCATAGATATTTTTCTTTTTTTTTTCAAACTACATTTATATATCATTATTTGTCTTATAGTAGTTCAGTCACACTTAAGACTTCTCATTTCTATCCATAAGTTTAAGTTATCGTAATTAAATTATAAAACCCATTACTAAAAGGTATATCAATTGGTAACTGGTCTTCTATATATTCTAAAAAATTTGAATTATACAGAGTCATTTTATCCATTCATAAATGAATTTGTACTCCCATTTACATTACATTGGAGAAACTATATATATACTAAGAATTGCTACTCATGAAGATGGATAAATGTTAATTTCATGTGGAAAACGACAACGTCTAAGGATGTTGAAGCTTCGGAAGCAACAGCCTCCTGCCTACATATGCCATCAATTGTAAATTACCGAGTTCGTTCTGACCATATTTTTCATTGCTTTAGATATAGGCGTGTTTTGGCTTAGATGTTGAGTTTGTATATATTATCAACATATCCTACAATTTATGAGGATCCTATCTTTAATATACATGTAGTAGGAATATTTTAAGAATTAAGAATATAACATATTGGCTGAAGAAGAATATTATTTTACAAAAAAGAATATACTACAGCCGTCCATGATATCAAAATAACTAGAATAACATGAATTCACTTAAAAAATGATGCATGTGTCATGCACTTCCAAAAAATGTTTTTAAAGCCATAAGGTGATGAGAACACCGAACCAAAATAAAAAACTGATAAACTCGATTCGGGTAAGTTCGGGGATCTTCAAATCTTTAATTTTATTTCAAAGCTCGGAAATTTTAAAAGTTATAGATCTAGACTTATTGTATAAGCCTCAAAATTTTGGGACAAGTCAGGACATATATTCGGATATTCGAGACAAATTAGAATAGATCAAAACAGTTTAAATATCCGGGTTTAAGAAAATGTGAAGGCAAAAAAAATACCATTTAGTTTGCCCATAGGCCCCATACTAAAAGAAAAAGAAAAAGAACTATCATATTAATATCTTAAATAAGCATCCATTTAGTTGAATAACCCTTTCAACTTTGTACAAAGATCAATCTGTTCCGTCATTAACGCGGCGATTAGAGGTCAATCAACGTTAAGACCAAGACTTTTGAGCATATAAAATTATTCGGTTCGATTTGATTTGGAAATTTCCAAAATTCATGCCCAACCTTTTTTTTTGAACGAAACACTTAATAAACAATATTAAATTCACACAAATATTCTCAAATGATAATCTCACCGAACTGCATTGACTTTTGAATCCATCAGAAAATTTGTTGCATTGTACACCTTTTCTTAGCTATGAAAATAGGTAAAAGAAAAAAACTTCTTTTTCATCAACCCCTCAATTAATTCCATATACTTTCTGTTCATATACAAATTGAATGAACAAACTAATTCTTCTCGACTGTCCTATAACCAAGGTACAACTTATAAATTTCAGCTCCACAAAATCTAACAATTGCTTCTATGTATATTTCTTTTTTCTTTTTCAATTTATGTAAAATTAAATTTCTTTTCTTTTCTTTTCTTTTCTTTTCTTTTCTTTCCTTCATTATTATCTAAACCAATAGTAGCACCAAATTGAGAAAAAGAGAGAAACTCCAATGCCAATACAAACCATATCCAAAACCTTTTCTCTTCTTTCCATTTTTTCCTTTCTTCCCCTTTTCCTCTCTATGAACACTTAATACCTTTCTTTCCCTCCCTCCCCTCCCTCATTCCTTCCCTTCCTCTGACCTTCCGCCATCGCGCCGCTTAAAATTACCAAACTATCCTCCCCACTTATGTTCCTGCCCTCCATATCCTCCACCCACATGCCCACATCCGTCACGTGCATCTCCCCTCCTTCCTTCCCTTGGCACGTGACCTCCACCTCACACGACACAAACTCCGTCGCCGACCATCTCCTTCCGTCTCCGCCCATGAATTTAAAGCTTCACTATAGAAGGTCAAAGAAGGTCGTGTTAATATTTATGCAAAAATCCCCTTAAAAGGTCAGAAAATTTACATATTTATATTATAAACAAACCTTATTAGGCCTCTAAACAAATGGGTTAAATAAATAAAATGGATATTATTTCTATTTAAGAAATTAAGCAAAATAAACAGTCCTAAACGTGCATATTTTCTTGTACGTTTAGGACTGTTTGCCCACCGTCCACGATTCACAAACCAAACCCACAAATATATGTGACTTGTTAATTCACATGTTTTAATTGAGCGTTCACTTTTTTCTTTCTTTCTTTGTTTTTTTCATGTTGCTTTATTTTGGTCTTGAACTGCAACTTCTTGGTACGTTCTCGGTTCTTCTAATCATTTCAACTGGGAATTAGAGATGGATTAATAAATCTGATTAACAAATTCGTCAATTAATTAAAAGTATCTTCACATGCAAGTTATATCCAATTTTAATTTAAATTACCTATATTAATTAATGTTCAATGCACCCTACCAAAGAGAGGTCTAACTTTTGTTGCTCTTATTTATCGGTATTCATTATAGTAAATTAATTTAATAAATGATATGCTCGGTGGGCATCGAACACAGATCCGGAAAATAGGATTGCGTCACCTTGTTTGACGAAATTCATTTAACAATATCAAGTTGAAAATTAATTACACTTTCAGTTTTAAAACAATTAGTTATTAATTGTATTTTAAGCTACATTTATACATTATTTTGACAGTGATTTTAAACATGTTAACTTTTTTAATTTAAAAAATTTAAGGTGGGAGAAAACTGCATCGTATAGACGATAATAAAATATCAATATATAATAATTTAATTACATATAATTTACTGAAACATTGATAGTATGACAGGTAAAAATTACACTAAAATATATAGATACAGAAGTTTAGAGTTAAGGTGAAATTGATGAAACAATTTTAGAATTAATTTATTATATATTAATTGGTTTGACTGGATTTCGATCGCACGTATGATTTATTCAATACATTACAACTGTTAAATATTTTTTCAAAACGTCAATCAGTCAATTAAGCACATTTGCACATGATCTCAAAATAAATAAATTCATCATGATAATAATCGTGAGTAATGAGGTTTTTTTTGGCAGCGAGTCATGAGATTCACTAGAAAAAATAATAAATTTTTGAATAATTAATTGATTGGCCTAGATATAAAAGAATGAATGATGAGAATTTAGTTTATGTTGATTCCCCTATATTAATATATATATAGATATTTAATTTTTGTTAAAGATCAAATCAATAATTCTTAATGATAAAAACATTCAGTATATATCACCGAGAATCCTACAGCGGAGTGTCTATCCTTTAATCAGAATTTTGTAGGGCCGACCTAATAAAAGAAATTCATTATTACTCTAATTGATAGACCTTGATATATGAGGTGATAGAGATAGAACTTAGCCGTCATATGATGCAATTTAAAACACGATTTGGGGTTTGAGGGTCACAATAAGTAGCCGAAGAAATATTTGAAGGCAATTAAGAAGGCAAATTGCACAAGTTGATTTCCCCTTTTCTTCTCATATTGGCACAAGTAGATTGCCACTGTATTTATGGATATGAAACTCCTTTTCAAATCCCACAATTTGGATCTCGTAAATATTAATATTAAAATGTCTCCAGTTAGCTACTATAGTTCACATCAAAGACATAATTATATTACAAAGTCAGGCCTTGAAATTAATTTATGAAACACGTTAATTTGACCGTATAATTGAACTTATCTGAACTCAAAAGCCGACCTTTTGTTGGATGATATAATCAACTTGCATATTTGGTTGTAGATATTCTTGCCTTTTATATTGGAAACAAGTTTTTCTTCTTTCTTGTTTACATCGTAATGACCATTAATATGGGAACAAAAAGTTCGTTCATTAATGTTTGGCATCTAAGATCATGTGTTAGAGCAAGAAGTTGAAAATTTTAACTTCAACATTTAATTAATAGAAAATGTCTTTTTTTAAAAAAACAAATATATTTTTTTTCAATTTACGTATTGCTTTGAAAAAATATGAGATGATTTGTTTTGTTTATTTGATTCATGTGTTTTATTACTTCACTAATTCAATAAATATAATAGACGTTAATAAATCAAGGT
Source organism: Flueggea neowawraea (assembly GCA_948243855.1). Lineage (NCBI taxonomy): Eukaryota > Viridiplantae > Streptophyta > Magnoliopsida > Malpighiales > Phyllanthaceae > Flueggea > Flueggea neowawraea. Next base: position 15,901 of record CAODLS011263856.1, read on the forward strand.
GTTTATCGGAGATGAGAAATATTATATAAGCAAATTTGTTTAATATTAATTAGTTTTTTAATTCTTATGCAACAGTAAACAACAACAAATATTGTGGAACGAATGGTAAAGACGCGTTCTAGTGCAAGCGAGGTCCCAAGTTCGATCCAGACAGATCTCACTTCAATTTGGACTTGCGTTAGTCACGTTGGAGCTCTTCAATATGGGTTGTTGGACTAGTCCCCTCAAAGTTTCACTTACTCGGTGTGCTATGTCTGCCAGGTAAGAATTTCTCGTCATCAAAAAAAAATGTTGTGAAAGAAAGTGAGTAATAGTAGTAGTTTACAAATCGAACTCCCCCACATTGTTTTAATATTAATATACTACAAACTCATAATTAATTATACATGTAGCCAAGTTGCATGATGCTGTGGATAGCATTTTCCAGGAAGAAAGAAATGCAAATTACTCTATAATCATTTAATTAATACATGCTGGGGAGCAATTAATGATATGTCTTCACTTAATCATTTGCTAAAGTAATGAAGCACTGTAATCATTTATCAAAATTTGGGCAGAATATATCAGCTGAAGAGATTGATTGTCCATTCTTGAAACCAAACTAACAAAATAGGAGCTACTTTATCCCTAATTTAATCATCTATTAGTAGCATATATGAGAGCTATTATATGGGAAATTACGGAAAATACGACTCATTACAAAAAAACACAAATTAAATTTGTTTGGGTGATGTACAAAAATGGGCAACAAAACAAAAAACAATTTTTACAATACAACACTAATAGAAAAACTTACCCAAAATAAAAACACAGAATAAAATATTCACAAATACAACAGTTTGACACATGTTGACCACATGTTGAACTTACTTTGACCAAATCATTTAAGTTAATGAGAAAGAGTACAACTGGAGTACAACCTAAGTACAGAATACAACTCGAGTACATGTTGAATACAATCTGAATACAAAGTAGTATTATGAAGGCTCTGTTGACCAGCAAAGACCGAGTACATGTGGAGAACGATACGAGTACATTTAGTATAACAACAAAATTGTAACTCTTTTGACTAGTATAACTGAATACATGTAGAGTACAACACGAGTACAAACAATAAAAAAAGCTAGTACAAAAGCCATTTCATAATTCATTGCCACAGAAATGCATTGAAACTTCAAGCTCTCGTTGCCATGTTAAATAAAAATTCACACCTTAAATTTCAACCAACATTTGTTGTATGCAATCATTATTGCTCTCCTTCACGACTCAATTTGAGTCCTTTTTTCAAGCTCCTATTTTTTTTCTCTTACAAGGACACGTTTATGCTCTGACCCCAACCAATTTAAAGAAATTAATCGTGTTATTGCAGTACCAGTCTACTAAGGCCAACAACCTATAGCAGAACTTCTTTCCAGCGATTCACCATGACAATGTCTTCTTCGAATTCCTTAACAAGAACATCAAAAGCTTTGCCGAAACTTCCAGTATGTTCAGAGACGTGACTTGGATCAACATGATAGAAAAATTGGCAACACCTTGTGTTTGAATTCTCTGTTGCGATCCATAATTTCAACAAGCTCATCGGGGCACCATATGGAAGAGGCAACGATTCGACGAGGACGACAATGGAGAAAGAAGATCTGAAGGTGATGATGTTGAGGACGACACCAAACAAAATCAAGCAGAGAACTTAGAGAGATAGAAGTGAGTCGAGAGTGTTAGAGAAAGGAGAGAGAAACTGAAGTGAGAAGTGTGAAACGGAAAAAAAAAAAAAAAGAGAAGAGAGAGAGACGAAGTCGGGTGAGGGGGAGAGTTTGAGGAGATAGAATCTGAATATAATTGTTGTATTTGTGAAATGTAAATCAAAATGTTTTATAACAGCATATATATAATACCTTCCTTTTGTATATGTGAAATCAAAATGGAAAAAAAAGAAGAAGCACGGGGTGTAATTTCCTGAATTGGTTTTATATATTACAGTACTTGGAATTTATATTTTTTCAATAAAATTTTATAACATATTATTTCGTCTCCTGCAAACTCAATTTGCTGCACCTCTGAGCCTACAGTAAATATTTTTTCTCGGAAAAGAATTTGATTCTCATTCCTTCGAACTTATATTAATGAAATGCAAAGGTGGAGCCATTTTTACAAAATAATTTTCACATTTACCTATTTCTTTTGCATTAAAACCAACCCTTATCGTTATTTCTCCACTTGATGGGTTGTGTTATTAACATGTAAAAAATGTATTATATTATGTATGAAATAATAATAAGCTTCAATAATAATAAGCTTCAATTCAATTTGAGCACATTATTTTTGTTTCCTTTTCCATAAACAGTGTGTGAGCTAAGGTCAATATGTCACCGATCTCATCCTTAATGTTGTACATCATATAAGATAAGATTTCAATATTCTTTGATTAATCGTATTTCAAAGTTAGTTTGGTGGGGAGCTTTTGAACACTTCATAAATTATGTGTGTGAACATACCTAGTCAAAAGGTATGCTCTTTGTTTAAAACACGACTTGGCTTGTGCAGGGTCGCAAAGAAAAGAACAAGCAATTCAATCTATTCAACTACTGAGTGCCTTTGGCCCTAGGGTTTATCACCAATAAGTTTCATTCGTTATCAAATCAAATCCCATATAATTTTCAACATCCCTGATAAGTACCATTTTTCAAAACAAACTATAGGGCTAAAAGTCAACCTTGGCCCTTTCATTTTCTTTTTCTATTTATCATTATTATATGGGACATGAGCTGTTGACCACAATGACCAAAAGAGAACAAGTTTGATATTGTTTCACTTGGGATTAAAGAAAATACATCAGGATGCTGTTAATAGGTGTTGATTTAGCAGCTAATATATTGCTTTTGATCGGACTTTACCAGTCAAAAGAGTAGTATATGTAAAATATAGGCGGCATGGTAAACAACACAACCAGTAAAGAAGGCTTACTTTAGCAGAACCGTTTTGTTGAGCTCAAAAGAATTAGGAATGCATATTCCATACATGGTTTATGACAGAATCACCATACAAACTATTCTTCGAGAAAAATGCATAACATAATATTTGATTTATCAATAAGCAATGACTTATAGGCAAGGTTTTGACTTCAAATCTCATAAGCAATAACTTGTAGGCCAGATTTTAGTTTCAAATCTCAAAGGCAACAACTATAAAAAAATTCAAAATCAACCCAGATATCACGATAACATTCCAAATTCCGAACAAGAACTAACTCTCCTGCATTATAAGGGAGCTCAATCCAAGTGGAGTGACAAGGGCATACCTCAAGGGCTAAAACCAGAGACATCTCAAAAAATTGCCTTTAACTCAGGAACTGAATTCATTTTGCTTCAGATTACTAGTCTCCCCATGTTGATGGTCCACCCATTCCAACTTCATCTCCTGAGGCCAATTGGACTGCAACACTGACTCCTCGATTCTTTTTTTTATTCTTCTTTGCAGAAATGGTTACTAAACCGCTTTCAACAGCTTTACCAGCTAGTTTCTTTTTATCATCACGCTCTGGACTTTCTGCTGCAGCATTGAGGGAAATAAGATCAGCAATTGATGCCTCAGGATCATCGATAACATCGAGTATATCTTGCACCTTCCTTGGTTTCTTACTCTTTGAATTCTTTTCTGATGCATCAGTATCAACATCGTGAGTTGTTACATCTTTTTTCGGGATTTTCCTGTCTTTTTTCTTTGTTTTCTGCTTCTTCTCCATTTCAAGAGCATTGGCGCTTTCTTGTTGCTCTTGAAATTTTTTCCTCTTCCTTTTAGTTTCAACAACATTAGCATCTCCTTCATTGTTCACAACTGTGCCTTTTGTTTTTGTTTCCGACTTTGAATCCTTTTCCATATTAAAATCAGGAGCATCATCAACTTGATCATCTTTGCTTTGATACCAGTCATGTTTAGAGAACTTCTTGTCTCTTGACTGCTCTTTCTTCTTATCTTTCTGGACATTCAGCTCATGAGCAGACGTGGGAGGAAAGTCATCAACCTTATCCAATCTATCACCGATTCCACCTTTTGTGCTTTTGTTTAATGGTCTTGTATTGAATATATGCAAATTTGGCAACAGCTTTTGGACCTGGAGTAACAATATCCACAATAATGACGTAAACCAGGGAAAGCTGGAATGACCAATAAAAGACTAGAACCAGAAAAAGGATCTACCTTCTTTGCCAATTTAGCTTTTTCGGCAATGGGATTGCCTAGTAAATTGAGGTTTCTCAAATCAACCAATGAACTAAGGACCTGCAACCAGCAGCATGAAGTCCATATAGACCATCACAAGTAAAAGGAGGAGAAAAAAAAAAAAGGTTCACAGAAAATTCAAACCTTTACATCTGACCAACTAGTGATGACATTATTCCCCAAGTCTAAGTTTTGAAGTCTCTTGTTATCAGCCAACTCAGGCGGTAAAGACCAAGTAGTATGTAGAAAGGGAACAATTGAGAGAATCATGAGAACATCACATTTAACAAGCAAAATCAAACTTCAAAGAGTACAGGAAAATGATAACCAAGAAATAGAGTGAGCGCATAGGAGTTGTCACTCAAGCAGCCACATATCTCTATATCCAACATTATTAAACAGGAAATATAAGGTTAACTAGAAAGTACCTTGATCTCATTATGAGCAAGTCTAAGCTCTTTCAGCTCAGTGCAGAACTTAAGTGAGGAGCCAATAGTCTGAAGTTGGCAACTTGACATAGAAAGCTGTCAAAAGGAAAGGTTACAAGAACTATGGCATTCAACAAAAATTTCATCCCAAAACCATTAGTGCATCATCAAAAGAAATGCTTACCTTTGTAATAGTTTTAACCTTGACAAGTGAACCTCCAATTTCACGAATTGGATTTCTGGAAAGAACTGCAGGAGAATTACACAACTGAAGATTATAAATCCATTTCTAATGACTTTCATTCTGGTTTATTTTTACAAGTGATTCTATTTGCTAAAGCCATGAAAAATCATGGAGTGACGAAATTCAAAGCAATATGTCATATGACCATTATAGCATCAGTTTTACACATAATGCAAATAAACACCAAGTAATTCATAGAGAAATGCATTTTTCTAAAATTACAGTGCTTTACAAAATCTTTCCGGTATGCAACAATTCATAAAGAAACCAAATGCACCAAATGAATTTTAACATGCAATCACGAAACCGGAACATCAAAGTTAGGAATTCATACCAAGAGTATTCAATTCCTTCATTTGATCAAGCTTGCAAACTGAAACAATCTCATTGTATGCGATAAATAACATAACAGAAAACATCAATTTCGGGGACTAAACAACATCTACTTACCATACTAAAACACCAACAAGTGAAATCTTAACCTCACCATTCAAAATCAATGCACGCAAGCTCACAAGAGACCTGACATATACCAGCATTGAATACCTAACAAATTCAGTAGCATCAAAATCAAAATCTACCCGTTGGTAGAGAAAAAAAATCAACATATACCCATGAACAAGAAACTAAAACATGAAACAAAGATGACAACTTCATGAAACTTACAGTGAGATTCGAAAGAGCTTCAACACCTCTCAAGCTCTGCAACTTGTTTTGCACAACAGAAAGCCACTTCAGACTGACACAACCACTCAGTCCTTCAAGTGAAGTGAGGCTGTTGGATGCAAG
>CAODLS011263971.1:0-12187 GCA_948243855.1 Flueggea neowawraea
ACAATTCTCACATCGACAAAATACGATAAGGATTCTGGGCATCATAATGAAAGGTTTGGTGAGGAGGACGTTGGAAACCTAAGTGGTTAGGAATTTAACATCCCACATAAATGGACAGCTACACCTAGTAGGTCAAACTACTTTTTGTACAGTTACTGTCTAGTTTCACATTGTATAAGTGTATATAGATAGAAATATTTATAAGGATTTGACTATTTAAATAACTTAAATTTAAACTTTTAAATTTAGTGGTTGAAAGTCCATTAATTTTCAAATATTGCTTAAACACAATTGTGTATTCATACTGGATTGTGACATAAAATTTATAAATTTCATTAAATTTTAAGTTCATCTGCACCTTAAAATGTGATATGTCCTTATCCTAAACTTTTCTATAAAAATATCAATCTCTAAAATTCATATCAACCAACCCTATGCGACGACTTAAGGATGATGAACTGAACTCTTTGACAAATGTAGGTACTCACAACTATTTTAGACCTATATATAATGAGTATCCTCTATACGAGAGTTTAAACCTGATCTCTCAACAAGTCAAAGACTTAAACAAAGGAAAACAAAACTACTGTAGATTTACTTTTAAAAAGATTATAAAAAAAATATCAATCAACCCATGATTTAAACCCCTCACTCCCATTTAATTGGAATTTTAGACCTAAAGTCTACAAGTCAAAAGGCATGCCCAACTTCTCTGCCATATATGGTCTTTTGTTACTTCAATCTAAATCTACCTTTTTGTGCTAACAACCGATCGATGATTTTCACTTTCTACCAAATTATCAAAATAAGTTTTCCAGTTTACACTTCGGGTGCAAACCTCACAATTTGAATATATTTTTTTCTTCAATATCCAACATTGGACTTCAAGAATTGATATTAATGCGCACGCAGGATAATATTTAGAAATATTTTCTTAATTAAATACCACTTGATATTTAGACATTTTTTTATTTAACTGATTCAAATTCAAGTTGAATAGAATCTTCATAGACTACAAAAATCTTCCTACCAAATTTTAAAACTTCTTTCATATCTAAACTGAACGCATTTGAAAGTGACATTGAAATAGCAGACAAAACTACAGTAAATTTTGAAAAGAAATTTTTGACCACAAACGCAAATCATATAGACAGAATACAATAATTAAGATATGCATGAAGCAAGCACCAAATGAACAGTAAAACTTGTTCACTTTTTTGGAACACAACCAAGTGTACAATAGGATGCTTGTAAAAGCAAAAATTTATAATATCAAATTGTAGTCCCATGCTGCGTCGGGTCAGCAAGAAAAAAGGAAAATTATTGACATCAACTTGTGCAAAAATCCTATCTGTCCATGAAAGAAATCAAAGAGAGGACTACTTAACTACTTTAGAGTTTTGTACGTTATTTCCCACGAAGACAAAGGCCCCGATGCAAATACGCGCAGTATAAATATGCAACAAATTTTTTCTTTTTCTTTTTCTTTTTTGTTTTGAAATGTCACATATCAAGTCCTTGGGAGCAATATTGGAAATTATACATGGGGATCCCACAGCATTCGATGGATACTTAAAATCTTATAGATGTTGCCAATTCATTATGTGAATGATTGGAGAGGAGAAGTTTTGGGGCTTTTATGTTTTTTAATTTTGTTTTTTGGAGTTATATAATATATTTAGGGATAGTTTAAAGTAGCAGAACGAGTGGATATCATGAACTTACAAGTTTGATATAAAATAATTTCAATTTTTTTCATACAATTTTTAGAACTCATGTACATGGTATTTACGGTATTGTTAACATCCATCAATATTACTATTCGTATTTTAATTATTGCATTAACATTAATTTATAGTTAAGTATAAGTAAGTACGATATATAGGGTGAACTTGTTAAAATATGCAACGTTTATGTTTATAAGTCCAAGACTCGACATTTACCTATTCATCACCATTTACCTATTCGATATATATAGAAATTTGTCACATTCTCTCCCACTGAATTCAGTGATGCATTCATCATGGGTGGTCACCCTTAGTCCTCGTCATCACAGAGTGTTTAGTGTGAATATCGGAGTTGGCTCGAGTCAACTCTTATACCAATTTGTTGAGAGCTATTACCATCTTCCCCAAAAGTCAGCCTACTAGAGTCAGCCTACTAGAGTGTGCATGCTCACGTTTATAAGTTCAAGATCTACCATCATAAATGATACGAGTTCTTCATTCTTTAACTAAAAGTCATGAGTTCAAAAATTTGGTGAAAAAAGTTTTATCGCGCGGTAATTTTTTATATGAAGTATAAATGTGAAAACAATATTTATGTATTTATTTCTATTTGCAATTTGAAAAATAAAGTATAGAAAAAGGTAATTAATGTGGCTAGTTGGAAATGAAAGGAAGAAATGGATTGATAGATAGATGCATTGCATCCAGCAAGAATGAAAGGGTAAAGGAAGACAGCTTAAATGGGGCAGGTCATGTCCAAAAGAGGATAGACAATGTGGGTTCTCCAACATCTCATCTATATGATAAGAGCTTGTGAACCATTCTATATCTAAAACCCACTTTTGTTTCTCTTCTACATTCAAAATCTTCTTCTCCTCTCTTTGACTCTCTTTTGACCAAGTATTCTCTCTATGTTGCTTTGTTTGTCTCTTAGAGCATACATGAACAAGAGTGACCCCATTAGTACGTAAATGGATAGTATTCGTATACTCTCATATATAGACCAATAATATTAATGGGTCACATATTAGGTGAAGTTGGAGAATCAACTAGTTACTCTTGTGGGCAAGTTCATGGTTCCAAAGTACGGGTGGGCTCATCTCATCATCTCATATATCAAAGCTTTGGAAGTGGAATTCGGTTGTTAGCTTGTCAGGGTTCATTTTTAATTTGCATTACTATTGCAAATGAGGCCACAAAAATCTTATGTGCTCATGCATGCCATCAACTAATCATCTTTAATTAATTTTAGTAAGCTTACTTTAAATTTAATCGACTAAGTGGAGAGTATAAAGAAATTTAAAATAATTACCTATTGATTTGATTAATAGAGTATAAGGATGTAGAGTATATAAAGAGTAAAATAGTTTGGAAGCTTAAAGAGAAGCTAAATACTTCCTTCTTAACTGCTTCCTTAAAGAGAAGCTTAAAAAAGGTAACTTAATTAATTGACAATTATATATATGCTAAATACTCAACATATTTATTTAATCTCAAAGAATAATGTCTGCCTTAAATTATTAGAACACCAACATCTCGGTAGACCTCATCATGAAATTTATATATGCAGAAAATAAATAGTTAATTATTTATGATTTGAAGAAAACAAATGACACATACATACAGGGTTTCCAATTCTTCACTTTGTTCAGTTAGTATGGAATTTGTTGTTTTCTTTCTTTGAACAAGTATTTAATTATTTAACAATTTGATCGTTTTAGTTTATTTTTATATTCGCAACTTTAATGTACTTTATGAAATTAGAATAGTAGGTTGTACAGATTAATTGTATAGATTAATAGAATCCTCGATTTCTCATGAATGAAAAAGCAAAAGAGTTGCAATACCATTGGCTGCATCATGCATCTTAGTTTATGACGGTATTTTTTTTCTAAAAAAAAAATACAACAATTGGAATATATTCGATTTCTCATAAACTTTGGCCGTTAATAAAACCTCTTAGTGAATGATAAATCTAAACTTTTTTAAATTTGATTGGTTAGAGCATGGATGAGCGGTACCAAACATTAGAAAAAAGACATGCTAATAAATCTATGTTAGGTTACTACTTACTAGATCTTGTTGTACTTCCAAACAAGATCTTATCTACTTTTGTCTTCTTTTTTTCTATTATATCAAACTCTCATTGTCCTCCTCGTCCCTGCATTTTCGAAGCTCTAATTTGAATTTGAAAGGGAATATGATCTATACAACTTAATGATGTAGAATGTAAAATTGATTAATCGAGTATTAATCTCGAAGTATAGCGGATTACAAATACAAATAGGATCGATTGATGCAAGCCTTGAAATTGAACCACGGTCGTTTTGTTGACGGTAATGATTGATTGAATCGCAACCTAAATGTTAACTTGGGATCAATGTTGGAGGATTCAACAATGAAAGAAGAACGAACTCTTCTTTTGAGAGAGAGAGATAGGGGCGACGACAAAGTGAGGGAGTGAGTGTCTCTCTCTCTGTTTTTTTTTTACTTATGTTGTTGTGTTATTTCTCTCACTCTTAGGGTTTCCTACACATAACCTAATATATGTGGACCCTAGTTGGGTTTCTCTTAATTCTATTAGAAAACCCATAAATAATTAATTGGGGAAATCACACTTTTATTAGAAAAATAAATACAGAATTTGACAAATGTCATCCAAGTTTTCAATTTTGAAAAATGTCAGGAAAAAAAACTGAATTTGACAAATTCCATATTCACGATATTATCGCGAGAAATTGATTTTTTCGCAACAAAATGAATGCCAGCTAAAAAAAATCTGATTTTTCAGAGGTTTTTAGAAAGTCTTCAAAAAGTCTCTAAAGATTTCTAAATGCCACAATTTTTTTATAAGAAATTTAATTTAATAAATTTTTGGTGTAATTTTTTTAAATTAAACTGAATTATTTGTGTATATTTATTCAATGTACACAATATTTATAAATTTTACTTTATTTAATAATAATTAATTTGATGTACAGAAGTGTATTCAAAAGTCTACAAAAGGTATTCGAAAGTCTTCAAAGGTCTTCAAAAGGTTTTCAAAGGTCTTCAAAAGTGTACGCAACATCAATGTTAGATTTCCACTACCACTAACACCTGATCGATCTCCGCCACCATTAATACTAAAAGAACAGGTAGGTAGATTTTGACAAACCCTAGTTGTCGTTGCCATTAACACAAAACTTGACAAAAACAACCAAACTCAACAAAATCAACCTGCACAAATCAACAAAATCAACAACGGAGGTCTTCAATATTTTTTTTTTATTTTTTTTTTCTATATAGAAAAGAATGCAGTTGCACCATACCAACAAAATCAATTGCCAACCACCACAGAAACCTGCCTAAAACAAACACACTTAACAAAAACAACTATGTCGCCATCGACACCAAACCTGCTCGATATCTACCGTTGACGCCTTCTCCGACAAAAGAGATAGGTTTTCTAACCCTAGCCACCGCTACCCCTCAATCAACAAAACATCTCTTCATTTTCGCTCGTCTGCCGCCTGAGTTTCCACCAGGCCATGTCTCTCTGGTTTTTGAAGTGTTGGTTTCTCTCTATCTCAGTTTATGTCGCAATGAGGTGAGAGAGAGCGGCCTTTTTGATCGGACATAAATCCTATGTTTCAGACGTGACTCAATTCCAATTATCTCACGCCGTTCGATGCTTTCTTCGATATAAAGTTCCAATGGAGTGACCAAGCCGAGGATGAGAGAGAAAGAGGAGAGAATAGAGACGAAGGAGAGAAAGGATAAGAGATTGGAAGAGAGACAGAGAAAGAAGACGAGGAGATGGAAGGGAGGGGGAGAGAGAGAGAGAGAGAGAAGACATAGTTTAGGCCAAAGAGAGAAAATGCAGGCACAAATGAAAGAAAAAAATCTTGAGATTTTGAATTATATGTGGAAATAGATCTGAAATTTTTTAGATTCACTTTCAAAAATGTGGAATTTGTGAAAAAAACTTTAAGCAGGTTTTTATTTGTAAACTTTAGAAAACAGTGGTACTATTTGTCAAATTCAAATTTTTAATTGGGCCACCTAGTATGATTAAGTCAATTAATTGACTATTAGTTGGGCTCATCAGTTGAAACCGCTACGAATGAATTCGAGTTCCTCCAATTAATCTTATAGGCGGATCCGATTTTCCAACAGAATTAATTAATTGTACACCATATTATGTTAAATAAAATTATTTTTTTACATGATTTTAATCCTCCAATGACTTTGAAAATTATAATTTGTTTAAGAAAATTCAAAATCAATTGACGTCTATTTGATATCCCTAATAAATTTTTCTCCTTAAATAGTAAAAAAAAAACTTAGTATTAACAATTTATTTCTTTTTTGTGGTCCTTTTGGCCATCGAATGTTTGTATGCTGTAGTCGTGGAATTGAAGAATTTACTTGTTTCAATTGAAGAATCAGAGTTTCATTTTGTAATTTTCAGTTTGTTTATATTGATTAGGAACTTTTTTTAAGCGGTTTACTTATCAAAGAACTTTTTAAGCGGTTTATTTTAATTTCTTTCTATGTTGATTGTGGCGAATATGGTTTAGTTGTGGCTCAATTAGTTATGAACACTGTTTGATAGTTTGTTTTATTTATGTATCAATTTATTTATTTATTTGATTGATTAGATTTGGTTTGTTTAAAATTTATTTTGGGTTACCAACGTTCGTTGGTCCAAATAGATGAAAGGCTAAATCTTTTAAGTAGTCACTAAGGTTCAAATTTTCATAGAACCTATGATGTTGTGTATGGAGTGTACAGTGTTGAGAGAGTCGCATTCCCTTATGGGCTTTTGAAGTACTCGAGAGGGGATTATACCGCTCATTCCAATCCCTTTATTTAAAAAAAATATTTTGGGTTGTTGAATAATTTTATGTAGAAATTACACAACATGAAACCATCAACTTTGAAAATTTCAAAAATAACATCATGACATTTTAATATCCAAAATTCATTTCAAACATTTTAGTATTAAAAATTTTACATTTATGGACCTTTTTCTCTCTCTTTTTCCCCTCTTTCTCTCTTGAGTTTTTCTCTTAGACCCCTCTATTTCTCTCTTACTCTCTCTCCCCCCTCTCTTCCACCACAGCTGTCTTCATTGGCATTGCAATTGTTTTATACTCATGTGCACATCTTTGGTATGCTATTTTAAAAAAAATTGATTGTTTTCACTATTTTTTAATATCATTTTTGGTGTTGTCTACGTTTGTCCATATTTTGTACAACATCTGCATAGAAATTATGATTTTTTTTTCTCTCGTGATATATTCACAATTTTTCTTCCACGTGTTCCAAAAGATAACATTTTTGAAATTAATTTGAGCATATGGCTTATCTGATAGTTGTATGAAAGAAAAGGATGATATTTATGAGAAAGTGTAATTTTCCCCTTTATCATACAAGAAGACCCAAATGTTTAAATCTGAATATCTTGGTTGAATTGAATGGATGTGTGAAAGGCCATGACTAGTATAATTTGGAAAATTTTTAGAAAATTTCAGAAAATTTCTGAAAATTGAAAAATTAGAAAATTTGTTTATAAAATCAATAAAAAATTAAATATTGTTTTGTTTTCTAAAAACAGAACAGAACAAAACAAAAAATAGAGTGGAAAAAAATATTTTTTTAAAAACTAAACAGGCCCTTAATTTTATTTGCCACGCCATCAGATTCAAATTTCCAAAACCGACCGAATCAAATTGATGTAAGTGGTTCAATTTGGTTAATTTTTTAGAAAATGATGGTCGGTTTCGATTCTTTCATTTTCCAAATTGAGCGATTGGTTCAGTTGGTGGTCTTGCTCAATAAACAACAAAACCAAAACTTGATCACTCCTAATTGAGATTAAACCTACTTATATAGATAAATCAAACTATAAAAAAAATAAATAAAGCACCAATGAAAACCAAAAATTCTTTGAAACATCGCCATGACCTTACAATTAAAAGAAGAGGTTAAAATGCCTTTTGATTTCTCATATTAAAAAACAGACTTTAAATGCTTTGAAATTAAACACAACAAATCTTTATTATTTACAACCACGGTCCGGTAGTCCAAGTAGTAGAACATCTTCCTGTTGACTTATGAGTTTAGGATTCGAGCCGAGTGATACGCAGTTATCTTTACTTTTTAATGAGCACAAATCACAAAACTCAATACAATTTTTCTTAAAAATTGAGACCAAATTCATGAAACAGACCCCACCCAAAATTTTCACACACAGAACTAAGACCACAAACCATATTGCAACTACAAATAGTGCCACATAGAAGCGTTATGTGTCAAATTAAAATTAAGGACTCGTTTACAAAAAAAGGCTAATAGTTTAGGACTTAAAATTCAGAGAGTAAACTATTTAGGACTGATTTGTGAGAAGTATCAAACATAAAGTACTAAATTGGTCTTTGACTTCGGATTTGATAATCATCATCCAATCGACGGTGTGAAACAAATTGCTTGTTCTGCAATAGAACTACCAGTATTGCTTGGGCGCGCCTGGTATGAATCCATGTTCTCAGATAAACAAGTTGTTCTATATTCTTCATTCTTTTCTTTCCCCTCTTCCTCAATAAACCCCAGATCAAGAGAGAATCTTCAACGACTTTAGATATTCACCACTATATGCCGTTTTGCCAATCTCTCTCTATGTGGTGAAAAGGATTTTTTTTTTATAATGCTCCAGTAAAGTTAAGTTGAAGTGGATTTCTTGAACCATTGATGTTTTCATCAGAATTTGAGCTCTGAATGTGCATTTTCAAGGTAAATTCTTTATCTTGGTATTAATGAATGAGAGTTTGTTGGTGTGAGGATTTTGGTAGTTTGTGTTGAGTGAACTGCTATGGAAGTTATTTTTGGTGGTTTGACCTAATGCGGTTCTTGAATTTGGCATCTGGGTTATGAAAATATATGATCTTTGATGTGTTAATGAAAGGTGGAGACTGGAATTATGGAAGTGGTGAATTTGCAAAAATAGGGTTGGAATGAAAAGGTGAATTTTATGCATTAAATGTGATGAGATTCTGGTGAGTTTGAATTAAAAGATTGAAATTTGGCATCTGGGTTTATTATAGTTAGCTTTTATTGTGGAGGTTTTGCCGGTGTCGTTATGGATGGTGGACTGGTGGTGAATTAGACATGTTGTGGATGAAACTGTTCCAAGTTAAGGGATTTTGGTGAATAACTGTATTAACAATCTTATCTTTGCTTTGAAAATAGAAAGAGCTAGGTGATTACTAGAGATGGCTACGGCTAGCAAAACTAGAAATTTGCTCGAGGGCCTGGTGAGGGAGGGTTCATTTAAATGGCTGATCAATAAGCGAAGTTCCTTTGATGAAGAATTTGAGGAAATGGGAAGGTCACCTTCGTTAAGCAGGAATTGGATACAAGAGCTTTCTCCACTTGCCAATATGGTTGTTCGTAAATGCTCAAAGTAAGGCCACTTTTCTTTTCATTTTACACGGCTATTACTTGTTTTTGTCCTCCCTACTGTCAATTTATGATTAGTCCTTTTCAATTTTTTGTTTACTTTTAAGGTGAATGTGCATGAAAATAAGGCAGTGTATTTTTCTTTTCTTTTCATTTCCAGTACAGTCTAACCACTGACTCACAGTACATTTCCATTCTCTCTTACTCCTGTTTTCACTTTTTGACAAATAAAATTATACTTTGTAGAATCCTTGAACTTTCTACGCTTGAGCTACAACAAGGTTTCAATGCGGAGGCTTCTGATTCCATAAAGCACCCTTCCCGGTATGCAAGGAATTTCTTGGAATATTGTAGCTTCAGAACACTTGCGCTATCTGTTAAAGTAGTAGGTCATCTAGCTGATAAAAAGTTTCGGCGCTTGACTTATGACATGATGCTTGCTTGGGAGACTCCTGCAGCTTCCAGTCAACCTTTACTCAACGTAAGCTTATTCTTCTGATTTCTTCTAGTGTTTATTTTTGTTCTTCATCTAATATGTTGATTTACTGGTGAGGTGCATCACATGGATATGTTGATTTCTTGTGTAACTGTTGCATATAAAGCTGCTTCTGTGTACATTAACTCACTTTCAAACTTTCATTACGGTATCCATGTATACCTTATAATGTGTAAATAAATTGTTTATGCGAGCTTTAGGTGGAGATATGAGCATAATCATGGGCAAAGAAACATAATGTTATCGTAAAAAAACCCAAGGGGTTGTCGTTGTTTAGTTTGGAAAACTGTTTTCTATTTTTTGTTTCCAGTTTTCTTTTATGTTCTATTCTCTAAAAGCCTGAACTATTTGCAAATTTTTTTCATTTGTGAATACTAAAAACAAATTCATTTTGAACAAGTTTATATGTTCCATCTTTGTTTTCCATATTTTCTGGAAAATTTGGAAAAGTTTTCAAGCTAAACAGGCCCCAAATTTTCACCTATGTGTCAATGGAGGAGGTTGAGAGGACTTCCACTGTGAAAATGATATAAACAAGCAACAGAAAAAGTTAACAGTCTAAGCCAGTTTTCTTCAAATGGTAAACTCCAATGGTGCTTGAAAATCTTCCGACATCTCTGTCCTGTGATATCTGAATTGTTGAAAGGATAACATGCTAGTACCCTTGTCAATATGCTCAAGTCTAGGACAAAGAAAGATGTTAGCATCTGCATTTTCTTAGTCATTTGAATTTTTTGGCTTTCATAGTAGTTATATGTTGAAAGGTTGATAAAAGGCATGATGCCTTTGGATTCTAGGGCATCTCACCAATGATGTTAATGAATATGCCTGGCGTTTTCTTGTAGGTGGATGAGGATTTAACAGTCCGACTAGAGGCCTTTTCTCGAATAGCTCCTGCAATTCCAATCATTGCTGATGTGGTCATCAGTGAAAATCTTTTTGAGGTGCTCACTGCAATAACTGGTGGTCGGCTTCAATTTTCTATCTATGAAAAGTATATAATTGGACTAGAAAGGTAAGTTCCAGCCCATTTCTTATTTCATGATAAGTGATAACGTGCTTTTGAATTTTGACCACCATTGCCAATTTTATTCTTAATACCACTTTCTTCGGCTATATTTGAAATGCTCGTGGAATCAACTTCCTAGTGAAAACTGCAGCAACCTATTATTTCACTTAAGGAAAATTAAGAAAACTTCTGTAGATTATTTCAAAAGAAAAGGAACTTCTGTAAATACTATTTCACTTACTTCTTTCATAACAATCCAAAATCATTTACCTCTTTCATATTAATCCAACACTTTATATTTCTGGCAATGCTGCATATTGGATTAGTTGAAAAACTGCTTTGTTGATTTTAAATAAACTTGTCGACTTGAATGTCATTTATTATCCCACAAGTTTATTTTTATTTAAGCATCAAAATGAAGATCTTCTGAAGTACCTGGTTTTTTAAGGTTCGGCTGAATTTGAAAACTGTATGCATACCTACTTCTCAAGGAACTACGATAATAAATCCTTTACGAGAGTGCGAAGAGAATGCTTTTGCATATGTTGCATATTGGTAGATCATTGGGTAATCTGCAATAGTTACATTCTCATCTAGGTTTTGAATCACTGACTGTTCTGTTAATATAATAAAAGACCATAACACCTCAGCTCAGTTAAGACATTTCTTCATATCAATTATCATAAAGCCTATTTGAGTACTCTGTCTGTATGCGTAATGCATTCAAGGTTCGTTAAACTCATCTGGTTCTTATTCTCTGAATTTCGTTTTCTCTAGAGCAATAAAGAAGATGAAGAGCCAATCAGATTCTTCACTTCTGTCTGCAGTCCGATCAGCAAGAGGAGAAAAAATTCTTGAAGTAGATGGAACAGTCACCACCCAACCAGTTCTGGAACATGTAGGAACATCTACATGGCCTGGTAAGTGCATCAAATATATAATATGGTTAGTTATCCTTCAAAGTTCTTTGTGAAGAAAAAGTATAATTACTGCAAAAATGCAATCTAAACTTTTTCTTTTTGTCATAGTTAGCACTATGAACATTGTACGATTTTTGTTTTCTTTCTTAATAAGGGAATGACTCAAATATTTGACCAATTTGACATACTTATTGTCATGGGCATGCAGGACGGCTGATTCTCACTGATCATGCACTTTACTTTGAACCTCTCCGTGTTGTATCCTATGACAAACCTAAAGTATATGATTTATCAAGTGATCTTAAACAGGTTGTTAAACCTGAACTTACTGGCCCGTGGGGTACCCGGCTTTTTGACAAGGCAGTCTTGTATAAATCTATTTCCTTGTAAGGCATGATCCATAGTTATTTTTCCTTATCTTTTTAAAGAATATTACTCCTGTTGAACTCATGGATGCTATCTCATTCTTATTAACTGAAACTGAAAGCATCTTCTGAGGTCTTTAACAGTCACTAAGCTTTTTGGTATTTTTTGTTTGTAGATCGGAACCTGTTATAATGGAGTTTCCTGAGCTTAAAGGACATAGTCGTCG
>CAODLS011264016.1:0-21550 GCA_948243855.1 Flueggea neowawraea
ACTAGGGTTTTCATGAGCTTATAAATAGAAGCACATTCTTGTCATATTTAAAAGGCTTGGCCGAATTTGTGAGTGTCACTACAAGAGAGAAAATTATTTGTGAGAATTAGAATATAGATTCTTAGTGCTATTACACTTAACCGATTCAACAAACTTTGTTTGTATGGATACCTTTAGACACGTTCGCGCAAAGGCAATGTGAAGAAAATGAGATTCGGTTTTATTGTACTAAAAGCAACACCAACACTCCATTAATTCATACGGTCTAACACCGAATTTTAAGATAAAATACGCTAAACCTAATCATGTATGTTGATATGCATGGATCCTTGGTGGAATTCTAGGTTTAAAATTTTTGTTTTTCCGCTGCCATATATGCTTATGAATGTCATAACTTTAGTCACGAATTCCAACAATATGTCCATGTTTTCAACACGATCGCGGAAATATTGACTTTCATCTCGAGCTAAGATCGATCCTTAGATTAATCGATTGGCAACGCCTCTCATGTCAACTAAATTGGTCTCCAAAAAACCCAAATCACTCACAAGTTTCTTTCCCTTAGTTGGTTGAGACAAAGTGGGAGGCAAAATTTGATGATCTTTCTCATTCGGTAAAGCTCTCCTTGGTGGCCTCTTTGGTAACACCAGATCTTTGTTGGCCTCGCATCTCTGGCTTGACTTTGTGCTTTCTCCACATGAAGAAGTTCTAGTAGAAACCTTCGAACGTTTACCTTGATTAGCCTTATACCTGACCTCAACACTAACCATCTCTAGTGACATATCCCAAGAAGCCCTAGAAGAATGGGATAAATTGGAAGGATAAGACTAATTGGACCTCTCCTTCAATGGAAGTGGAAGTCACGAGGATGGACCTCCATTTTTTACATGCTTATTTGAGGGATTGGTGTCAAACTATTTTCCCTCACGTTTTCTCTCTACTGCTTCATTAAAAAGCAATTTTCTACCAGTCATCCCTGCTAAAAAAAAGAGTTAGTTGCAAAGATGGAAGTAATAAGCTAAGTTAAAGACGCCCCAAATCACCTTAGAGGGACTCTATAAATGAAGAATGAGAAGGGACCTGGGAAGAGACTTGGCAAATTTTTATCACTTCCAAACACATTTAAGGTGACGTGAGAATAATTGTACTGAGTTTGTACATGTTGTAACTTAGTGTACTTCATCATTTGTAATGAGTTGTGTATATGTTCTTTAGTTTAGCCCACAAAAGCTAGAAGTGGTGAAAGGTTTGCTAGTTAAACCTGTGAAAAATTATTGTGTGTGTAAAGGTATTCTAGCTGAACCAGTGAAAAACTAGAAGGTGTAAAGGTTGTTTATGATCCTTGAAAAACAAGAGCATTGTACAAAGGTTTCCCTCTACTCAAAACTAAGGAGATAGTAGATTCAAACTCTTGAGTGTGGCTTGAAGAGTGGACGTATGTGAAGGAGGACTTAACCACTATAAATTGATAGCTTTATTCTCTCTTCCCTTAACTCCTTACATTCATTGCTATCTTATTTCTATATTTAGTTATTTATATTATTTGTGAATTGGCTCATTGTGTTCTTTGTGCTTGTTGTTTAGTTAATTACCTTGATTATATATATTGGATCATTCCAATTTCATTGCTCTAGTCGGAAAAAATTTTGAAAAGTTTGTAAAATTTATTAGAAATCCAATTCATCCCCCCTCCCCAATCATCTGGATTGCCATCTTGGGACAACACATTGCTTGAAAAGAGTTTGTATAGGTTTTCTACTTGAACCCATAAAAACTAGTGTGGTGCAAGGTTTTCTAGTTGAGCCCGTAAAAACTAGATTGGTGTAAGGTTTCCTAGTTGATCCCGAAAAAACTAGAGTTTGTAAAGATTTTCTTGTGATCCTTGAAAACAAGTGTATTGTACAAAGGTTTCTCTCCACCTAGAAATGCAAAGTTAGTGGATTCAAAACTCTTGAGTGAGACTTGAGGAATGACATAGGTCAAGGAGGACCGAACCACTATAAATCGATGGTTTGATTCTCTTTTATCTCAACTCTTTATATTTACTGATATCTTTCTTTATTGTTGAGTTATTTGATTTAATTGTGAATTGGTTTATTGTGCTTATTGTTGAAGTCATTTTGTATTGATTGTAAATTGTTTTTTGTCTTTGGCAAAGTTCTCAAAAAGATTTAAAAATTCTTAACAAAATTTATATAACCTCCTCTTGAATTGCCATATTGGGATAATACATAACATTTTTACTTGAACCTCCATCATCAACCAAAATTTGTAAACCTAGCCCGCTTGTGGCATGAGATAAAGCCATATTTAATTGTCCATGAATGAACACTTGTCTTAGTAATAATAGACTAACATATTTTAAAGATTGTCCTTGGCTGTTGTTTTTGTCATTTCGAAGCAAACAACAATTGGGAATTTTTTTTAATGGTGTAAATGACCATTTCACATCGAAAAGGGTTCATAATTATCAAGGGATAACAACTTTGCCGCCAATATTTGATCCTATGATAATTCCTTGCTGCCAATAGATGATCCTATAATAATTCCAACTTCAATTAACCATAATCCAAGTTGTTTCACGACAAGTCGTGTAAAATAAGACTATTTAATCAATTTTTGTCAATAGCATAATAGGGATTCCTCTTCCAAATTTAGTTTGTGTTTAGGCAAGCTTGGAATTTCGAGCTGTTTAGGAATTCTACAAGTTGTTCGTCCTCATTATTTGATCAATCCTCCTTTGAAATTGTATTAGATGATAAATAACAAACATCTTCCTTTGAAAGTTGTGAGATAACATGATCATTTATAATAGCTTCCAACATTTCATTTGTTAGTGTTAATATATTCATTTATATATTGTGTAGCAATGGATAAAGATTATGATTTTTGTAAACAAACAGAATTGGCAAAGAAGTCCACCTCTAGATCTTCTAAAAGTCTTAGTGGACTACCGTCATCGCTAAGGAGATCTCTAATAGTTTCATTGTATATCTCAATTGATGGGAACTTTAAAATAAACGCCTTTTCTTCATGTTGCAGCATGAAAGTGTATGATCAAGGATTATTAACACCATTTCAAGCAAACTATGATCTAAGGTCATATAATTATTTCATTAAGGTGCATTGTGTCTGAAGTAATAACTAATCTTTCAATTTGTAGGCATTGTCATTTCAGATTCTTCAACATTCAATTGTGAAGTGTAGGAAAACTGGGTTATAACCAACCACTATATGATTACAAATAAAAACACACCAAATTCAAAGATGGAACATAAATTTTATTAAGCCATTTTTTTTCAAGCATGTTGTATGCAGTACTAAATCTAGTAAGACTTGCCGTTTAATCGTAATAAACTACAAGTGATCAGAGGACTGAGTTGAAGATGATTAAAAACCCACATAACACAACGTAAAAAATACCTAAATCGGTGCTTTAAGTTGAATTTCAATCTCACAGTCTCATACATTATTGTTGCAATCTTAGTCAAGGTTACTCTTCTAACTTGCTACCTTAAGATCCCTGTCTTGTCCGTCGAAACGATTCTAATTCAATCACTGTGACTTGAGCCAAACCATGTTTGGTAGTGACACCTATGTCATTCCATTAATTTTTTTTTAATAGACAATTGGTTTTAGATAGATTATTCAATAATAGACAATTGATCCATAACATTTTGATGATCCTTATTATTATTATGGATCATGTTTATTGACGATCGTGCACTAAATTTATTTATTGAGATATTATTTATTCTGTACTCATGAGTCCTCACAATTTTGTTCTTGAAAAGACGTCTTATAATTTGATGAAGGAAGGTGTTTATAAGCCACATTTAACTTCAATTCCTAAACAATATGAGAGCACATCACTACATTTACAAATGTCATTCAATACTCATCAAATCTGCTTGCTATACCTCTACATCAAATCTGCTTACTACACCTCGACCTTGCCGTTAATATTTTAATGAATAGTTGATGTTAATTTTTTTGACGTTGTTTCTATAGTGCTATCAATCAAATTTAAAACACACTACATAATATCATGTTGTTATCAGTAAACTCTTTAAATTCCATCCAAAATAATGAAACCATAAAATCTTCACCGCACCAAAAATCACCTTTCTCTATTACTCCAAATCAATCTTAACTTAGTCAACAATATATCTAATTCCACTCAACTCAAATGACCCAATAAGAGTCTAAACCACCAAATACTCATCTCCCACAACTCAAATATGATTTAACTTGGTCATTAGGTGTATTAACTATTTTAATAGTTTAAAATACCACTTAGTTTACATAGTAATCCCAAGTACTAACTAAATATGAAGAAGATGAAAAATATGTTTTTAGTTGGTGATGAGACTTAAGAATTAAATCATCAGTTACACTTCAAGCTGTAACGAAAACAGTTATGATCGTCATCAATGAGAGACATTACAGAAGTTACTATTCTTTAAGACGTCGCACTATAAATAGTGGACATGACAACTTGCAAGGGTAATTTCTACTAGCTAAACACACCTACACTCTATCAAAAACTTTACTGACTTGAGCGTTAGAGATTCCCTTATGGAGCAATCCGACCTCATCGTGTTCTATGTTTTCATGTTACGAGACGACGTTCACAATTTCTAAGTGTTTTAGCTTTCTTATTATTGTTGTTCTTTTTTCGATGTAACAATAATTGACGCCGTCTGTGGAAAACTTGAACGAAAAGCCTTATTTGTAGACGTTCAAGAAGAATTTCACCGTCAACCCCTTACTCATTCACTATGGTGTGAACGCTTTCAAACCAAGCCAGACATCACAGAGGACGCAAGGAGAGTTGGCGCGAGAGTGGGAGCTTCGGGAACTATCATCCCAACCGTTTCACTTGCTGGTTACGAGGCGCTGAGGAGACAGAACTAGGAAAACCAGAAACTTTGGGTGAAATGGCAACCTTGCTTCAACGGTTCCTTCCTCAGGTGTAACTTCCACCTAAATTGCGTGCTTAGGCCAAAAGTTCCCAGAGTGGAGGAATGCCAAAAAGGCGTGACACTCCACAATAAAGTCATCGTCAACCTTCCTAATTTTTTGAGCTACCAAATCCTCCACCTCATTAATAGCATTTTGAATTTCCTGTTCCAGAAACTTTAGGCGAGGCAAGAAGGGAAAAATACCCTAAAGTGGTGGAAAGTACCTACAAAGGAGAACCTAGGGTTCCTCCAAGAAAGGATAAAGCAGAGCCCCAACCCTCGGTGAGTATTCTAGAAACAGCAAACATGAGGAAGATGATCAATGAAGTTCTCGAGCAGAAGAAACTGGTTCCTGCAGAGGAAGAGTAGCATAGAGTAAAAGCTCCATTCACCAAGTATGTCATGCGAAAGCCACTTCCTCTAAAATTCAAGATGCTTTCGTTGCCGACTTTCTCAGGAAAAGAAGGCTCGCATGAGCACGTGCAGAACTATGATGTCGTCATAATGTTTTATGGATGAGAGGATAATGCTATCATGTGTTGTACGTTCCCGATAACACTGAAGAACCATGCTCGCTTATGGTTCAACAAACTGAAGGAGACTTCGCTTTCTTGCTTTGACGAGTTGAGGAAAGAGTTCATCAACGCCTTCATCATAAACAATAAGTGAAAGAAGGATGCTACATACTTGTTGAGCATGAGATAGAGTGAGAAGGAGACTTTACCGAAGTACGTAGATAGATTCAAAAATGATACTCTCGAAGTTCGCGATTTGCAACCCAAAGTGGCGTGGTCGCAATGCTGCAGAGGATGTGATCGGTCCAACTCCAAGTGTCATTGTCCCTAGATCAACCGAGGACCCTAGTCGATCTCTTTGTTTAGGCCAATAAGTATATCTTGCAGACTGAGGTTATGATGATCGTCAGAACTACGGAGGACAATGAGATGATGGGGAAGGAAATAGTGCCTCAAGAGGAGCCGAATAGGAAGAAGTAGAAGTTGGGAGACTTAAGACCACCTTTTAGTCCCCGCTTTGAGAATTACACGCCATTGGCTGAGTCAAGATCAACGATCTTAGCGGCGATAGAGGGGTCTAGACTCATCTCTTTTCCCCCAAAGACAGATAAGCCTCTAGGGAGGAATGTGGACGCCTACTGCAGCTGCCATGACACAAGTGAGCAATCCACAGAAAAGTGCTAGGACTTGATGAATTGAATAGAGGCGTTGGTTTAAGATGGGAAGTTGAACCGGTTCGTCTACGCAGATGCATGGAGAAAGGATAAGTGTAACTATCCCCGATAGGAGAGAAGGTACGACAATCGCCGAATAGGTGATTGGCGATGTAAAAGGAATGAGGATCGAAGAGGTCAAGGAGAATGACCTTAAGAGAATAGATGTGAACACCAAAATGGAAGAGCACCTCCTGTTGATAATCAACTTGCACACCCAGCCATTAATACGATCTCGTCGAAGAAGGTGTATGCTCGTTGGGCGTATTAAGTTAATACTGTGGTGTGGGCACAAGATGGGGAAGGACCTATCACGTTCATCGAGGTGGATAGATGAGACAATATGCTTCCTCATGGTGATTCCTTAATGATATCGACTGTAGTCATTAGGCACCCAATAGAGAGGATCCTAGTGGATAATGGGAGTTTGATCAACCATACCTACTAGAATTATTTCTAGAAGATGAACATCACTATAGATAGGTTGAGAAAGGTGAAGATGCCACTTTACAACTTTAGTGGAAAGGCTGTGTTTGTGATGGGGTCGGTACAACTACCAGTCATACTATAAAATGGTCGAATCATAACAAGGATGGCCACTTTCATGATCGTGAAGTCGGTATCTACCACTTAGAATGTAATATTAGGGAAACCATTGCTTAATGACATAGGAGCGGTGATCTCACTGGCTTATCTACTGATGAAATTTCACAATCCACAAAGAGTGGGTCAAATTCATAAGGATCAATGAAAGGCATGGGCTTGTTACATTTCCTTTATCAAGGGCAAAGATTCTTACTACTGTGTCTCTACTATGGTGGTAAAAGATGTTGAGAAGGAAGAATTGAAGGTAGAAAGCAAGCCTTAGCCAGTGGAGCAGTTGGAAAATGTGGGACTGAAGGAGTCCTATGAAGAAAAGCTAGTGTACGTTGGAAGTCATTTTACTCAGGAATTTAAGGAGGAGATCGTGAGATGCCTAGGGATAACACAAAAATCTTCGCATGGAATCTATATGACATGCCTGGGATAGGTCTAGACGTGATCTCGCATTGACTCAACGTCAATCCTTTAAAACTTCCTGTTAAGCAGAATAAAAGGAACACAATGCCGGTCTGGCAGAAAGAGGTAGATGATGAGGTAAATAAGTTGTTAAAAGCAGGGTTCATTAAGAAAGTCTACTATCCAGACTGGCTTGCTAACGTGGTCATGGTGAAGAAGGTTAATGGACAGTGGAAGATGTGCGTGGACTTCACCAAATTGAGCAAGGCATGCCTAAAAGACTCCTACCCACTACCAAGGATTGACAAATTGGTGGATGAGACCTCTGGGTATGAGCTCTTGAGTTTCATGGATGCATTATCAGGGCACCATCAGATTATGATGCATTCGAAGAATGAGGAGAAGATCGCATTCATTACTAAGAATGGTACTTATTGCTATAAGATGGTGCTATTCGGATTGAAGAATGCAGGAGCAACCTACTTGCGGATGGTGAACGTGGTGTTGAAGGAGCTAATCGGGAATATAATGGAGGCTTATTTTGATGACATGATCATCAAGAGTAAAAAGGGCGAGTCTCATTTTGAACGTTTATCAACCGTGTTTGGCGTCCTTAAGAAGTACAACATACGACTCAACCCAACCAAGCGCTCCTTTGGAGTTCAGTTGAGGATATTTCTAGGGTACATGATAACCCAATGCGGGATTGAAGCGCATTCAAAGAAGGTCCAAGCTATCCTAGACATGAAGTCACCTTCTTCGGTGAAAGAAGTGCAACAACTGATGGGAAGGTTGGCCGCTCTGAATCACTTCTTATCAAAGTATGTGAAGAGGAGATTACCATTCTTGAAAATGTTGGGAGTAAGAAGGAATTTAAAGTGGACTAAAGAGTGTGAGGATGCCTTCGAGGGCTTAAAAAATTACATGTGTGAAGTACCACTGCTGACGACACCGCAAGCTGCAGAGCAGTTGTACATATACCTTGGAATGAGCGAGGCAGCAACCAACGTAGTGTTGTTGAGAAATGATGGCACAATTGACAAGCTTATCTACTATATTAGTTTAGTGTTGCACGGCACATAATTTCGCTACTCACGGGTGGAGAAGGTGGCCCTAGCCTTGGTGATGGCTTCAAGGAAATTGAGACCTTATTTCTGACCTTGATTACTTGGAAACACTTAAGAGTGGGCAATAGAGTTGTGAGCCAATTTGTTATCCACTTCGAGCCTCATTAGGCAATCTAGGGTCAGGCTCTAGGTGACTTCATTGTGGAGTGTACTTTCACTGCACCGAAAGAGGAAAACAAAGTACCAGAATGGATGTTGTTCAAATATGGAGCTTTTAGTTCTCAAGGCAACAGAGCCGAAGTAGTGTTGATATCACCATATGGCGATATCATCGAATATTCGTTGCGATTCTCTTTTCTGAGCTCAAACAATATAGCCGAATATGAAGCACTCATACGGGAATGAGATTAGTGTTGCAATTGCATATTGAGAAGTTGATTGCACGCAACGACTCATAATTAGTGGTGCAACAATTCCACGACGAATACGAGGCACTAGAATTGGTAATGATGTAGTACTTGCAGAAGATATGACCATTAGTAGGAAGGTTCTTGGCATTCGAGCTGGTCCAAATCAACCAATCTGTAAATAATCATGCGGATGCACTGTCTAAATTGGCTTCTTTAAAAGATTCCACTGCAAAAAAGGTGAAGGTTGAGATTCTTTCCTAGCCCACCATCGAAGAAGAGGATGAGGTATTCGCTATAGAGGATGATCAATTCAACTAGAGGATTCTGATTCGGAAGTACCTGGTGTTAAGAGAGATATACCTTCTGATTCTAAAGAAGCCAATAAGGTGAAGGTTTGGGGAACACAATTCATGTTGGTCAGTGGCATTCTTTACAACGAGCCTTCGCTAGACTGTTGCTGAAGTGTTTGAGACTGGGAGAGATTGAACTGACCTTAGCTAAAACAAATGAGGAAATTTATGGACAACACTTTATAAATTGTAATAATCAGTCCTAACAAAGAATGGCAATCCAAGAGGGGGTGAATTGAATTTTTACAAGTTAAAAGCTTTGTTGAAATTCTTTTTCAAACTAAAACAAAAAACAAAGTTCTTTTAAAATAAAATCAAAGTCAAATGCAGAAGCAACTTAAAATCAAAAATCCAATCCACACACAATAATATAAATCAAATGCAAAGTAAAGAGAGAAGGGAAAAGAGATATTATAACCTTATAGTGGTTCGGTCCTCCTTGACCTACGTCTACTCCTCTAGATCCACTAGAGAATTTTAATCCACTATCTCCTCACTTGCAGGTGGAGGGAAACCGTTTACACCAATTTGTTTTTGTGGGCTGAACAAGTAAATCGTTACACCTTAGAAATATAGCCATTAGAGAAAGGTAAAGAAGAGAGATAAAGTGAATAACAATTCCTAGCAAGGGTATCTCTCTCTTCTCTTTTGTCTTAGGGACGTCTATTTATATCCACTCTTAGAAATATAGCCATTGGAGACTTGAAGTAGCCGTTGTGAGAGAATGGAAAAGTATATTTTAATTGGCGTCACTGTCATTAACGTGTGTTGTTTCATGTTAACTCACGTTCTTCAAGTATACATCAGATATCAACGTGCATTGTTAGTCATCAGTGTGTGTTGTTGAAGTTGTATCACTTCTGTTTTAATGACTATTTTCATTAGCATGCCTTGATGCTCATTAGCGTGCGTTGATCAACACTTCAACGTTCCTTGTTGCATGATCAGCATGCCTTGTTCCTCATTCTAGAATATGCACTTTTCACCCAGATGTTCATCAATGTGTGTTCCTTCCTTTTCTATGTGCGTTGACGGATCTAATCAAGATTGCATCTTTGAAATACACGTCAGCGTGTCAGAGAATATTCAGATTTGAATTCTTGAGGAGCGCCTTGGATTTATTCGTATCTGCACTCGTCTACATGCATAGCATGCTCATCTACATTAGTAGAATGCTTCTTCAAATATCACGCTTTTACTTTTCAACACGCCTTGCTCATCGTTCAACGTCCCTTGGTCATTTATGAATGCTTCTTGTATATCCAGACTTTCGACTACGTGCATTGATGGGATGCTACGTGCGTTAATCAACACCTGATGCTCACTATATTTGATTTCCATCCAATCTGCGTCCCTTGGTTCCACCACATCGTGCTTTAATGGTTATTAAGGTGCCTTATTGATGAATATTAGCGAGTTTGCAACTTTGCACCTTTTCATGGATGTTTTGCATTCATCATCATCAAAAGCGAACTCAATAATCTCTCCTTTTTTTATGATGACAAAACATACATGAATTTGAATATCTATTCATCAATAACAAACAGTTTGATCAAGGATTTTATTCCTTGTCACTTGGTTAGTCCAATACAATGATAAGCACAATGTTCAAAATAAAGATGATACCAATTGAAAAATAACATGCAAATTCATGTAACACTTCTCCTCCTTTTTATATCATCAAAAAGGTCATGAAAAATTAACAATCTCCCCAATCAATCAAAGAAATTAATCAATACAATTATAGCTCCCCCTAAGCAAATGCATATGATACCAATTGAAATCAAGAAAATATATCTCCCCCTTTGAAAAACAGAAATTCATTGCATGCAATCAATCAATCAATAAATGTATCTCCCGCTATGAAATGCACTAAATGAACATATAAAAACAAATTGCATACAAATGAAGAAATCAAAATAAAATTTGAGTTCAAGGGAAAGGTTCCACATTTGCATGGGCTGTCAAGCATTTTCCTCCAACTTCATCATCATCACTACTGGAACTTGAGTCGTCATCAAGGAATCTTAGTTTCCTCATTTTGCTATGCTTATTCAAATAAGGGTAATCCGGTTTGACATGACCAAGTTTATTGCATTCATAACAGGTGAGTTTGCTTCTCCTCTTGCTTTCCTCTTTTACAGCTCTATCTTTGTGAAGAAATTTTTGGAATTTCTTTTTAAGGCACTTGACATCTCAAAATCAACCTCTTCATCATCATCTTCATTAGATCTTGAGCTTTCAATGTATTTTGAAGCATTCAATGCAATGCCCAAATATGTCCTCTTCTTCTTCTTGTCTTACTTTTGTTCATCTTCTTTCATACTCATTTCATGAGTAAGTAAAGAACCAATTAAATCCTTCAAAGGCAAAGAGTTTAGACCATTGGCTTCTAAAGTTGCATCTTTCTTGGAGGCCCATGATTCTGGCAGAGCCCTTAAAATCTTCCTCACAATCTCAGAATTTGTGTATGACTAACCAAGAGAATTGAGGCCATTGAGAATGTCATTGAATCGATTAAATATTGCTTGAATGGACTCCTCTTACTCCATCTTGAACAACTCATATTTGTGGGCAAGAAGAGAGATTTTTCTCTCTTTGACTTGGCTTGTTCCTTCATAAGCAACCTCCAAAGTTTGGAAAATTTCTTGAATAGTAGAGCATTGTTGAACCTTTTTAAATTGAGATTTGCTCAAAGAACAGTAGAGAATGTGCATTGCTTTGTGGTTGTAAAAGATGCGCCTTTCGTCATTTTCATTCCACTCTTCTTTTGGCTTCTTCACACTTCTTCCATCCATTAGTTTTGTTGGCACAAATGGACCTTCCTCAACAACATCCCATATATCCACATTTTCTGATTGTAAAAACACTCTCATCCTTGTTTTCCAGTAGATGTAATCACTGCCATCAAAGAAAGGAGCACGGTTAATAGCTAAACCATCATATCTTGAAATATCAGTTAAAAATGCCATTTTTGGGATCTTTCACTCTTTCGATGTTAAGCCAAAATAAAATATCAAGAGAACAAGCTCTGATACCAATTGTAAATTGTAAGAATCGGTGCCAACAAGGAATGACAATCCAAGAGGGGGTGAATTGGATTTTTAGTAAGTTAAAAACTTTGTTGAAATTCTTTTTCAAACTAAAACAAAAAACAAAGTTCTTTTAAAATAAAATCAAAGTTAAATACAAAAGTAACTTAAAATAAAAAATTCAATCCACACACAATAATATAAACTGACTACAAAGTAAAGAGAGAAGGGAAGATAAATATCAAAGCCCAAGATTTATAGTGGTTTGGTCCTCCTTGACCTACGTCCACTCCTTTAGATCCACTAGAGAATTTCAATCCATTATATCCTTACTTGCGGGTGAAGGAAAACCGTTTATACCTCTTGTTTTTGCGGGCTCAACAAGTAAATTGTTACACCTTGTTTAAGGACAAAATAAGAAAATCAAACTACTAGTTTTTGCGGGCTCAACTAACAAACTGTTTCCACTTGTTTTCAGGACAAAATAAGCAAACCAAACCACTAGTTTTTTTAGGCTGAACTAGCAAACCGATCCACTGGTTTTCTAAGGCTCACTAACAACCACTCTTATTTTTCTAAGGCACAACAAGAAAACCTATCTACCCTAGGCAAATAACCTTGCTTGTTACAGATTAAACCCCAAATGTATAACAAATTAAAGCTCACACCAACCCAACAATAAGATTGCAAGTAAATAGCTCAAATGGTTTATAAAGGTAGAGAAGAGAGATAAAGTGAATATCAATTCTTAACAAGGGTATCTCTCTCTTCTCTTCTGTCCTAAGGACGTCTATTTATAGCCACTATTAGAAATATAGTCGTTGAAGCCTCGAATAGCCATTCTAAGAGAATGAAAAATTTTATTTTAATTAACGTCACTATTATTAACGTGAATTGTTCCATGTTAATACGCGTTCTTCAAGTATGCATCAGATATCAATGTGTGTTGTTGGCCATCAGCATGTGTTGTTGAAGTTGTATCGCTTCTATTTTAATGACTAGTTTTATTAGTGTGCCTTAATGCTCATCGTTGATCAACATTTATGGAATGCCTTGTTGCCTGCTGGCAATTATGGAAGACCAGAAATGACAAAGTCTTTAACATAGTCAACCTAAACCCAGGTAGAACCCTCAGAAGAATTAGAGAATAACTTGATGAGCTCTCTCTCACGCTTTGGGAGGAACAGAAACAACATCAATGTTCACAAAAGCCTCAGGGTGCTACCTAGTCTAGACCACCAGTTGAGACAATTAAGATTAATTATGATGCAGCTTTCTCAATAGAAACTGGTATGGCTGGAATGGTGGCTATTGGATGTTATTGGAAGGAATAGAGAAGAGGAAGCAAGTGGTGAGTGCACTTGCTGCAGAATCTAAGGCAATCAAGATGGCCTTATAAATGGAAATACAAAGGCACTGGAAACGAATTATTGTAGAAACATATGGCAAGATGGCCCAATAAGAGGTTTATGCTGGCAGTGACAGTGAATTTTGAGAGATTTCTGGTATAATCAAAGAAATTCATTAGGTGCAACAAAACTTTGATCAATATTGCATAGAGTGGATTTCAAGACAGGCGAACCAAGTAGCTAATTTTTGGGCAAAAAAGTATTTGAATTCATATGTATCTCCTTACTGTTTTGTGAATCTTGCCTAACCTGTAATATTTTGGCTCCAGTAGGAAATTCAATGAAAGAATTTCACCCTTCTCTGTCAAAAACAAATCATGATATCAAAAAGGCTTTGGCATATTATTAGTGGTTGAATATTATCTTTTTATTATAATAGAAGCGATGGCTTGGGCTAGCTTCTGTTCTTATTCTTTCATTGTGACTCCTACGGCTGCCTGTAGTTCCTTGTTGAACCAAGTTTGGTTAACATGGAAATTCTCTCTAAGTTTTGATGATTTTAACAAAACATTTGGAAAAAGTTAAGCAATGTACGTTATATAATTCTCGAAGCACATAGTACCATGATCAACGCACATTCTACCAGATGCTATGCCCGTTGATTATATTAGAGGAATTCTGGATTTTTCAGAAACAACACAAGGCTCGTTGAAGGCAATGCAAGTCACGTAGACGTGTTGCACTTCAAAACCAGAATGCTCAGGAATTTAGCAATGCACATTGTGTCTAATACAAGACACATTATATCGATAAGGCATCTTATGGATTGAAAACACATCTATACAACGCGCATTGAACAACATACAAAACACATTGTATC
Organism: Flueggea neowawraea; assembly: GCA_948243855.1. NCBI lineage: Eukaryota > Viridiplantae > Streptophyta > Magnoliopsida > Malpighiales > Phyllanthaceae > Flueggea > Flueggea neowawraea. The sequence goes on from CAODLS011264016.1 coordinate 14,280, forward strand.
AGTAAAGCAGATCCTGGACTGGAAACACCTTTATACAAAGCACGTTGCAAGACATACAAGTCACGTATACATGATATTGATCAAAGTTGAAAATAGCATATGGAATGACGTCAGAAGAATGTTATAACCCTAACACAAGATGCGTAGATGGATAAAGAAGTCACCTTTGAAGAAAACAATCTACGCATATTGCAGGAGATGCAATGCACGTAGACGAAGATGAGCTCAACATCTAACAAAGGTGGTGATGCACACACATCGGGATTCAAATTTGAATATTATCTAACACAGTCACGTGAAGAATCAAATGTGTGATCTTTGGAAACATCAACAACCATAGAAACTTAAAGAATCTATGATCAATGCACGTAGAGGTGTGATCAAAACACATAGCAGAGACGTAAGTCACGTAGCAGTTGGTGAATTTTCAGGCATAAGCTATTGATATTTACCTAAGGCACGTAGAGGAAGAACAATTCATGTAGTATTACTATGAGACAACATACTATGCACGTTGCATAATAGTCTATGCACGTTGCATTGGCTGATGTCTTTAAAATCAGAATTTTTATCCTCTCTCACAACGGCTACTTTAGGGATTGCAACGATTATTTTTTAAAGACTCCCTATAAATAAAGTTGCCCTGAACAGAAGAAATAAGAGAGACTTTCCAAGTTTGTGCCCAATTTTTGCCAAATTGATTCTTGACTTTCTCTCTCTTCGAGCTTGCTCTTATTCTTATACCAACTGAGCTTTGATTTGCATTTCTATTAATGAGTTGGTGTGAGATATTGCCTACAATTTTGGGAATCCACTTGTCTTTTGATGTTAAAGCTTGAGGGTAATATAGGCTTGCTTGTTGTAGCCTTGAAAAATAAGAGTAGTTGCTAATGAGCCTAGAAACCTAGTGGTGGTTTTCTTGTTTTGACCTAAAAACACGTGTGTAGAAGGTTTCTTATGAGCCTGCAAAAACAAAAAAGAATTTGAAATGGTTTGTCTCCACCCGCAAATGAGGAAAGCTTTGTGGATTCAAACTCTAGTGAGTTAGAAGAGTGGACGTAGGTCAAAGAGGGTCGAACCACTATAAATCCAAGACTTATCTTCTCCATCTCTTCTCCTTTTTACTGTTATTAAGTTTGTTTATTGTGGTTGTAAAATGGATTAAGTTTCTGTTTTGATTTCCATATATTGTGAAAAAGGTTTTCAAAATCTTTTAAATTTTCTCTTAAATCCAATTAGACTCCTTCCCCTCTTGGGTAGCCATATTGTTGGATCATGGGTGATAAATATTAAGTTCCTTTTATGTTTTGATGATGTGCAAAATATTTGACTTAGAGTGGAACACGTTGGAAAGCTTGTAACTACAAATCAAGCCACTGGAAGTGCCACAACGTACGTTATCTATGTACAACGTACGTCACAGTGAAGAGAAAAGTACGTGACAAATGCACAACATACGTAGACGTGGAACTGAATGCAAACAGAAGTCACTGGAATACTGAAGTGCCAAAACAATGTACGTTAGGAAATCACAACGTACGTCATTTGGAGAGATAGTTATAATCAACGTACGTTAATCAAGAACAACGTACGTAGACCTGGAGAATTTGTAGACAACATACGTAGGGTTCGTAAAACGTACGTTACATATGGTCCAGAAGTCTGCAACGGCTATAAACTCACTCCAACGGCTAATTTCACTACATCAACGGTTACATGGCTTAGAGAAGCTATAAATACATCAAGAAATGGCAGAAAAACATGGATGATCATATGGTTTCAAGTCTCAAATATTTTTATCATTCCATCAACCCCAAAACACCAAATTCAAGCCAGAGAGAAGATTATAAGCATCAATCAAACACATGTACTCCTAGCATAGAGTTTCATCTTTTGTAAACAGTTTTACAAACACTTTGAGAGTGAGGAAAGGCTGGTTGTGAACTTATAGAAAACAACATTGTAATGACTTTAGAGGTTTGAGCCGGAATCAACCTTGAGTAGGCTTTAGAGGGGTGAGTCGTAATCAACCTTGTAGGCTTTAGATGAGTGAGCCGTAATCAACATTGTAGGCTTTAGAGGGGTGTGCCACAATCAACCTTGTTGGCTTTAGAGGTGTGAGCCACAATCAACCTTGGTGTAAGGCTTTGTTGGATTGAGCCGGAATCAATCATCGTTATAGTGGAAATCCTAAGTGCTGAGACTTAGGTAGTGGACGTAAGCATGGTTGGTCGAACCACTATAAATTGCGGTGTTATTTTTCTCTCTTCACTTCAACTTGTTTCCGCTCTCCAAACTTAACTAAGGCATCTCCGGGAAAATTCTCCAACAAGTGGTATCAGAGCGGGTCTCCATTCAAGAAGACTTAACATCCTTGGAGCAAAAATCCTACATCATTGGAGATGCCAACATTGGTACTATCTTTTCAACTTTTTCAACTCCTCTCATTTTTATTGATATTTTTTTTGTTTTAAATAGGGGGAGAAAAGAAGTTTTAAAAATTATGCACAAATAATTTTCGAAAGGGGAAAAAATGATGTGTTCAATTTTTTTAAATGATGCATAAATTGTTTTTGATAGGGGGAGTGAAAATTTTAAAAAATATGATCAGACATTGTATGATCCTAACCTCTTGACAATGATGAAATCCTTGATCAATTTGTTGCCTTGATGTAAGAGCTTAAATTCTTCAAAGTTTTGACGTCATCAAAAAGGGGAAGATTGTTGGATCATGGGTGATCAACATTAAGTTCCTTTTATGTTTTGATGATGTGCAAAATATTTGACTTAGAGTGGAACAAGTTGGAAAGCTCAGAACTGCAAATCAAGCCACTGGAAGTGTCACAACGTACTTTATCTATGTACAACGCACGTCACAGTGAAGAGCAACGTACATGACAAATGCACAACGTACGTAGACGTGGAGCTGAATGCAAATAGAAGCCACTGGAATGTTGAAGTGCCAAAACAACATACGCTAGGAAATCACAACATATGTCATCTAGAGAGATATCTATGATCAACATACATTAATCAAGAACAACATACGTAGACCTGGAGAATTTGCAGACAACGTACGTAGGGTTTGTACGACGTGCGTTTTGAATGGTCTAGAAATCTGCAACGGCTATAAACTCACTCCAACGGCTAGTTTCACTACACCAATGGTCATATGGCTTATAGAAGCTATAAATACATCAAGGAAGGATAGAAAAATGTGGATGATCATATGGTTTCAAGTCTCAAACATTTTCATCATTCCATCACCCTAAAACACCAAATTCAAGCTAGAGAGAAGATTATAAGCATCAATCAAACACATGTACTCCTAGCATAGAGCTTCATCTTTTGTAAATAGTTTTACAAACACTTTGAGAGTAAGGAAAGATTGGTTGTGAACCTATAGAAATCAACATTGTAATGACTTTAGAGGTTTGACCCGAAATCAACTTTGGGTAGGCTTTAGAGGGATGAGCCATAATCAACCTTGTAGCCTTTAGAGGGGTGAGCCGCAATCAACCTTGTTGGCTTTAGAGGTGTGAGCAGCATTCAACCTTGGTACAAGGTTTTGTTGGATTGAGTCAGAATCAATCATCGTTATAGTGAAAATCCTAAGTGGTGAAACTTAGGTAGTGGACATAGGTATGGTTGGTCGAACTACTATAAATTGCGGTGTTGTTTTTCTCTCTTCACTTCAACTTGCTTCCGCTCTCCAAACTTAACCAAGGCATCCCCAGAAAATTTCTCCAACATATTGGGATCACGTTCTCTTCAACAGAGGCGACTCCCATGGATGCATAGAAAACATGGGAAATTAGTTCACAAATAGTTGGGTTGCCCATTAACGATAAGGAAAATGCCATCAATACCTTGGAGCGGAATTTTTTGACGATATAGAGGTTTTCCTTTAAGGATTTGCTTCTTGATTATTATCTTGGTTAATTTCAATTATTTTTTCAATATTTTAATAAGTTGGATTATTTTTTGTGATCTTGAACTTTGTTTTCTTAGGTTGTAATTTTTTTCTTACACTTGAATGTACTATCATTTTCCTAGACTCTTTTGTCTAGATAAATAAAATTATCCAAGACCATAACTCATAAAAAAAATCAGGGGTAACAGGGTTTTAGCCGCTGACAAGAGTGAGCGGCCGCACACATTGACACCCCTGATTTTGTGTTGACATTTGTGTTTGCTTGAATAATTTCATTATTTATTTTTATTCAAATATTATCATTAATAAGAATATAATGCATAATTTTTTACTCTTCTTTTAGTAATTAAGAAATTATTGGACATGAATTTTTACAAATTAACCTTTTATACCCTTTTCTTAGTGATAATTACACACTGTGTTATATTTAGTGTACCATTTTTTTAATTTTGACATCTTAAATTTTATAATTATATGAATAACACATTTTAAACTTCAAGATTAAAAATACCACCTCTTCAAACTCAACTTTTAAAAATGTCATATTAATTTTCGTATGAATTTCAATTTTTTGTTTTATTTTCTCAAATTTATCTCTCTCTTTAGTTTCTCTCTCTTGTTTCCTCTCTCTCTTCTCATCTCAAACCCTACCCGCCCCTCATCTCCTCTCTTCTCTCCTTCTACTGCTTCTTTCAAACCCTACGACCTCTCTTCTCTCTCCTCCTCTCAAACCCTAGCCACCCTTCCTCTTCTCTCTCTTTATCTTTGATCTTGTCACTTGTCGCTTGCAAAGGAAAGAGGTTGTCGACGGAGATCTGGTGAGTTTGTCTTCTGTCGAAGGCAACATTGACGGCTTTCAGCAGTTTGTAGAGCAGCTTGGGGCTACTACTAGGGTTTAAACCCTAGCTGCTGCCTTTGTTTTTTTTTTGTTAAAGTGTTTCTTAGTCCCTACTTTTTAAAAAAAATATATTTAGAATGCCTTAATGGCAGGTTCTGTTTTGCAATTAGAATTAAGTCCCCTATATTCTGTTGTTTTTTTATGAACTTTGTTGTTTTTTTATGTATTGTTGTTTTTCATGAATTTATATATATCATTGTGAACCATTATGAACTATTGTGAACATTGTCTAAAAAATTCATTTTAACATTTAAAAAAACATTGTTTTTTTTGTTCACAATGGTTCCAACCATGTACAATATAATGTAAACCATTTTGTGAACCATTGTGAACATTAAAATCGACCCTAAAAAAATATTTTTTGAGGAAAAATTTCGTTCAAAATTTCTAAAATAATAATTAGAAAAATTCATTTAGACTTTTCAAAAAATATGAATTGTGTGAACCATTGTGAACTATTGTGAACCATTTAAAATATGAATTGTGTGAACAAAAAAACTACCACGTGAACTATTGTGAACCAAAAAAACATTGCTAAATTCGTTGAAATTTTTTAACAAAATAATTAGTTATACTTTTTTTGAAAATATGAAATATGTACTCCATTGTGAACTGTTATGAACTTAAAAAACACAATTTGCATTGAAAATATTTTTTAAGAAAAAAATTCAATTTCTCGCGAGTTTTCAAAAAATAGCATTTTTGATATGTGATAACTTAAAATGTCATTCTTAATACTTGAAAACTCGACATGCTGTCTTTAATAAGTGGCTTTTTTCTGTTATAAACAATTTTCCCCTTTTCTTAACGATAAAAATTAATTATTGTTGAATTAATTTGGTAATTAGTATTTAGTTTTAATAATTAATATACAATTAGTTTTCTTATTTTTCATCAAGAAACAATATTTAAGTATAATGATATGTCCAAAAATGTTCCTTATTTGACTCTCTATTATATTCTGTTTAATCCAACTTCTCATTTCAATTTATTTCGATGTTTGAATCCACTTTAACAATTTTTTTTTTAATTCAATCCCTTAATTCAATGTTTTATCAAATAGAAGTAAAAAAAAAAAAGAGTGCTACAATACCTCTTCATGTATAAAGAGTCACTATTTATTCTTTCACGATTCTTGTTTGATTTATTACTATTAAGTTATTTTAGTAGTAAATAATAAAAACATATAATCAGTTTCTTATTATTTTATCAAAAAATATATATATTTTAGTCTAAGTCCATAAAACTAGGTGGAAAGAAAAATCTGAGTCAACGCAGTGTTTGATTAAACCGATTAGCAGAAGTAGTCGAGTATGATGCGAAACTGAGACGGAACATTTTTGGATTAAACCAGTTTCAAGATTCAGAAATACGTTACTACGAGGAGCTAAATGGATTGTTCGTCCAGGCTCTGCAAATTTGCAAGCCAACACAGTGTCACTGCTGCACATGGAAATCAACCACTACAAAATCTTCCTCTGTAAAACCCCAACCCAAAAACCCTCCTCCAAGCTCGTAACTCATCCACGACTATCTTCTGCGCACCAATCAATTCCACAATATGCCAATCCTCAAGACACTCCCAGCGACCACACAACCCTTCTTGTGGAGAGCTTCCATCTGCATAGGATGCTCAACGCTTTGCGCGAGAAGCTTCAGAAGAAGGGTTCATGCCCTTTGCAGATACTTCAAGAAGATGGAGATTGGTGCAAATATCAGTTCTGGGCTGTTGTTAGATATCTCAAACACTCCTCAAGATCCACCGAGATTCTTCAGGTACTATAGATAATCATATTCTTTCATACTGTTAGTATTGTGTTTTTGTGTTTTTTGACTCATAATGTGTATGTTACAGGTGTTTGATGTGTGGAAAAGCCAGGAGAAATCTCGAATTAATGAATTTAATTATGAAAAGATTATAGGGTTGTTAAGTGATGAAGGTCTAATGGAAGATGCAACTTCTGCTTTTGTAGAAATGAAAACTTTTGGTCTTAGTCCTTCTCTGCAAATGTACAATTCTATAATTAATGTTTATGCGGCGAATGCAAAGTTTGATGATGCTTTAGCATATCTTAATGAGATGACGGAATTCGGGTTGCCTCCAGAAAGTGATACATATGATGGATTGATTAAAGGGTATGGGAAGTATAAAATGTATGATGAAATGGGTTTGTGCTTGAAGAAAATGGAGTTGGATGGATGTTCGCCTGATGGATTTACTTACAATTTGTTTATTCGGGAGTTTGCACGAGGGGGTTTGCTATCTAGAATGGAAAGGGTGCATCAATCAATGCGAATGAAAAGAATGGACGCACATACTGCTACTTTGGTTGCAATGCTTGAGGCATATGCGAATTTTGGGATAGTGGAAAAGATGGAGAAGATTTTAAGAAGATTGCACAGCACCGATGCCCTTTTAGAGGAGAATTTGATAAGCAA
>CAODLS011264022.1:0-14020 GCA_948243855.1 Flueggea neowawraea
TAATTGTGTATGGACTCACAAATGCAATAACCAACATAGCAAACCTAAGTTAAGATAACTTAGAAACCAAAATCTATAAGTTGGATTAATGAACCATTTACTATCCTTGAAATTGAATTTAGTGTAATTAGTTATTAAGAAAGAGATGGTAATAAAACACTTAGTCTACTATTCAATTCGAAACTTACATAATTGACTGCACTTGTTTAATTTCTTAATGGATAGTAAATGCTTGTGTATTGTTGTATCTCCTCATTGAGTGCAACTTTATGTGATAGATTTCTGAACAATATGTCTACTACTTCGAAATCAATTGTTGCTGAGCTTAATAAAGACAACAAGCTGAAAGGCGACAACTATGAGATTTGGGCTATGAAAGTTCGATATGTGCTTAAGGAGCAAGAGACTTCTGATCCCTTGGACTCGATTATGGTCGAGCCTCAAGAGGGCACTACCACTCAATATAGGCTTGACCGTGAAGCCTATGTCGCTTGGAAAAAGAAGAATTCCACAGCTCGTATCATCATACTGAGTAAATTAGATGATGATATAGCTATGGAATTCACAGGCTATGAGAATGCTAAAGATATCTGGTCTACGTTGAAGGAGAGATTCGGCGGTGTGTCGCTGACTAAGCTCCGGTCTTTGACCATAAAGTTTGACACGTACCAGAAGTGCCCTGATCATACTATGAAAAATCACCTAAGGGAAATGAGAAATATGATCAGTGGTCTTAGCAATGCTGGCCACAAACTGATTTAGGAGAAGAAAATCCAAGCAGTAATCTGTTCCTTACTGAGCAGTTGGGATCAAATGAAGCATCACTTGATGCATGCTTCTAGCGTCAAAACTTTCAATGACGCAGTGCGTTATCTTGAGCTCGAAGAGCACCGTATGACGGCTCTTAAAATTAATGATGAGGCTTACATAGCTTCTTCTGGACCCCAAAAGGATTCAACCAGAAAAGACAAGAGGAAGCAAATGGCATTCTGCTTCAGGAACAAAGGAAAGGTTTCAAGGGAAAAAAGAAATCAAAAGGGAAATAGAAGAAAAAGGGCAAGGGTAAGACTCACCTTTCAAAGATTAAATGCTACAACTGCCAACAGAGGGGTCACATTGCTAAAGATTGCAATGCTCCTAAAAAGTTACAAAACTTTTCCTCCTATTTACATTATGCTTATGTGTCAAGTTATGTATTCCTAACTGAATGTCATCATCAATGGGTGATTGTTTCAGGAGCGACCGACCACGTGAGTACGACACGTGAGGCGTATGTCCAATTCCGGAGAATTCCTCAGGAAACAAAGTGGCCATATGTTGGGAAGAATGCCAAAGTGGAGGTCCAAGGTATTTGTATTTGTATGTTGACCTTGCGCGGTGGCAAAACATTGTTGCTACATGATGTCCTCTATGCTCCGAAAATACGAATGAATTTGGTCTCTTTTTTGTCTTTAATGAATAATGGATTTACTTTGTCTTTTGAGAACAATAAGGTATATCTGTTTTTGGGTGGTATATATTATGGCTTTGGTTTTTCCATGGATGGTTTTGTCATTATGGATCTAGAATATGTAAATAACAATACTGCTAGTTTTTCTTATGCTACTTCATCATCAGATCGTACGAATGATGTTTATCTATGGCACACAAGGCTTAGCCATATTGGCCAAGAACGTATGGGTCGTTTAACCAAGGCAGGCCTGTTAGGTAATTTACGAAAAGTTGAATTACCCATTTTTGAAAATTGCCTTAAAGGAAAACTAGTGTGAAAAGTATTTGGTAAAACAACACGAGTTGAATATTCGTTGCAACTTATCCATTCTGACATTTGTGGACCAATGAACGTGAGAGTACGTCATGGGGCGTACTACTTCATCACATTCATAGATGACTATACACACTATGGTCATATATATCTGATTTCTTATAAGTCTAAAGCACTTAGCTGTTTCAAAATATTTATAAGTCTAATTGAAAATCAACTAGATAGAAAAATCAAGGCCTTAAGAACCGATCGTCGTCATGAATACCTCTATGAGGAATTCAATGCATTATGTGATGAAAGGGACATTGAACACCAATTGTCAATCCTTAGGACCCCGCAACAAAATGGTGTAGCAGAGAGGAGAAATAGAACACTCATTGATATGGTAAGATCAATGATGGCTGAAGCCAACTTACCAATCTCTTTTTGGGGAGATGCGTTGCTAACAACCACTTATGTCCTAAACCGCATTCCATCTAAATCTGTTGCCACCACAGCTTATGAGATGTGGACATGTCGCAAGCCCAACCTATTTTACTTGAGGTCGTAGGGTTGTACAACCTACGCCCAAGATACCTCTAGCAAGCATGGAAAGCTTAGACTAAGAGGTAGAAATGAAATTTTTATAAGATATCCTGAAATCTCCAAAGGATATGTCCTAGTGGGAGAGCAATAAGATGGCATGGTGACCTAGTATGAGTCTTGAGACGTCACATTCCTCGAAAGAGAATTTTCAAAATTTGGAGAAGTGAGTAAGGACTTCACTTTTTATGAGACACATGAACCTAAACATTCAGGATCACTCCATCCGAGTGGGAGAGATTTCTTGGCCGAGGATGAAAGTTTAGACTTTCCACCTCAAGCCATTACGGATGTTCACAATCCTAACTCGAGTGGGAGTATAAATCCTAATTTGAGTGGGAGTCAAAATCATGTAATAAATCAAAATGAGAATCTTTTTTTTCCAGTAGGAGTATTCCAAATCTTGACGAATACATGCGAGTCATGTATCAAGAGGCGGAACTGCCACGTAAGTCGATGAGGGCTAAAGTTCTACGACGACGTTTTTCAATAGAAGAACTGAGTGAAGCTTTATTTACTATAATCCCACTAGATGAGGAAGCACCTGCAAACATGCGAGAGGTTCTTGAATCCCCAAGTAAAGAAGAATGGATTAAGTCGATGGAAGAAGAAATGACATCTATGATTTTAAACCAAGTATGGGAATTGGTTGAACTCCCCGAATGCCAAAAAGCCATTGGGAATAAGTGGATACATACGATTAAGTGTGACCTTGATGGAAAACCCATCAAGCAAAAAATTCGCTTAGTTGAAAAAGGGTTTACACAATAGGAAGGAATCGATTGTGACGAAACCTTCTCACCTATTGTAAGATTTGCCTCAATTAAGTTGATCTTAGCATTAGTTGTTGCTATGGATCTCGAGTTGCATCAAATGGATGTAAAGACTACATTCCTCATTGGGGACCTGGACGAAGAAATTTATATCGTACAACCTGAAGGTTTCATAATCCTTAGCAACGAACATAAACTTTGCAAGTTGAAGAGATCCATTTATGGTCTCAAGCAGTCTTCAAGGAAATGGTATATTCACTTTCATGAGGTGATTATCTCATTCGATTTCAAAATGATCGATAAAGACCATTGTGTTTACCTTAAACGATCGGGAGACAAGTTTGTCATTCTAACGTTATACGTAGACAACATTCTTGTTGCTGGTAATGATCTGACCTATATCAAGGGTGTCAAAGACTGGTTATCAACCATATTTGAAATGAAAGACATGGAAAATGCGCAATATATCCTTGGGGTTAAAATCTCAAGAGATCGTTCTAAACGATTGATATCTCTTTCACTAAGGGGTTTATTGAGAAAGTTTTGGAACGATTTTATATGCAAAACTGCAATCATGTGGTAACCCTGATAGCTAAGAACCACAAACTTAGCTATAAGAAGTGTCCACAAACAAAAAAAATAGAATGAACAAATGAGGAAGGTTTCATATGTCAATGCCATTGGTTGCCTAATGTATGCAATGATGTGTACTAGACCTGATATTTGCTTTGATGTTGGTATGCTAATTAGATTCCAATCAAATCCTGGAAAATTTCCCTAGCAAGTAGTAAAACGAGTTCTACGATACTTGAAGGCACTGTTGATTACTGTTATCAAGGAAATGATCTACGCTTAAGAGGATACACATATGTAGACTTGGGCGGAGATTTGGATGAGAGGAAATCCACATCTGGATATGTATTGTAGCTTAACAATGGAGTTGTGTCATGGAGAAGCAAGAAACAGACTAGCGTAGCATTGTCTACTATAGAATCTGAGTACATAGTTACGCCTGGCACAGTACAAGAGGTTGTTTGGTTAAAGAGGCTTCTTAAACACTTGCAGTTAACCTCTTCCCAAAAATATGGCATTTGACTATTTACAACGATAGTCAAACATCGATTACTTACTCCAAGGACACAAGGCACCATGGAAGAACTAAGCACATCGAGATCAAGTATCACTTTATTAGAGATCTAGTTGCACGAGGAGAGGTGAAATTAGAGTATATTCCTACGCGAGAAATGATTGCAGATCCATTTACTAAGCCCTTAGCTAGAGATGACGTCATTAGACATATTGTCTCTCTAGGTTTGAGTAGAATGTAAAACAATACTCTGTATTCCCTTATTATGATTTCCAGTCCATAAATAAGAATAATATTTTCTTTAAAATTTTACTATTTGCAATACACATATAAGAATTTTGTGAGTATACATTTGTTAGTAGAAGAGCATGTTGGATAGAAAAATAACCCACATATAAGAATGTTCTGAGTATACATTTTAAGTAAACCTTCTGTGTGGTGTTAATAAATTTTATAAACATGCGATCATCCAAGGCAAGGATAGAACACCACATCACATGTTCATACCATGTATACTATATACGACCATAGGGATGAAAAAGATTATATATAATGATATCACTTTTTTCTAGTGTGAGACCCACAGTGAACATACAGTTCTCCGTGGCTCATCCCTTAAAACCCTAAACACATTCGAAAAGCTTAGTTAAGTTAGACTACTTTAGTGCACCGTTAATGGTCATGATTGATTCGACCAAGCGTGACACTAGGCAAGTGAACTTAGCTAAGGTGGATCGTCTAGTGTAAGAGGGAAAGATTATTTGTAACGTATTCACATTAGTCTCAATGTTTGCATAGGCGCCTATCATTGTTTATCATGATATATGGACATGAGTTAAACTTCCTTAAGATCAGAATTGCGAGTGAAAACAACGATTGAGAAAAATGTTCTAAGGAAAGGCATACATAAATTTCATTTACAGGTTGAAACTTGTATTGAAGACATTACGACAGTAGGATCTATTAGCCAAAATCATTGTACAATCCTAATAAGTGTATAATATCAGCATTCTTGACTTATGTTGTTCGCACGGTCTATTTGCTTGTATGATGAGGGGATCGAGCGTGGTTATATAAGTGTTGATCATGTTGCATAATGATGTTTCATATCGTCATGTGCAAGTGGGAGATATTGGAAAACTGGGTCCCCCCATGATGTTAATAGGGTTAACTGACGAGTTGGACTTATTAATTGGGCCAGACAATCCCAATCAATATAAGCCCAAAAGGCCAATTCTAGAATATTCAAGATTAGTCTTTCAATTTTGGAGGATTGCAATTAACTGTGAAATGAAAGAAAGAAAAGAAGAGATAAAAAGAAAATATAAAAAGAGAAAAGGTGGGTTTCTTTCATTTCTTGGACCATACCAACAGATCTCTGACTCTCTTATTCTCTCATTTTTCACGTTGAAAGCAAGGAAGAAAAACAGGGAGTTTAGCCTACCTAAGTCCAACCCGATCCTTTAGTTTGTTCTTAGACTGCGTATATGCAAGTTGTTCTTGACTCTCGGAGTTGTAGTTCAACCTAGAGGCTTGCATCAGTACTAGACTTCTGCTGTTGCTGCTGAAAATTGAGGTAGGATCTCAATCCTTGGTTGTTTCCGCTTATTGTATGCTTTATGTATACCTTTTGTATACCATCATTTAGGCATTAAGGTCAAAAGTCATTTATAATTATTTTTGTCTTTCAAACTACTAATAAGTTTTTTTTTATAGTAAAACTGTGAGAGGGCTAATAACGGATTTAAAATAGATAATATCTCGGTTGAATGGCCTTGATGATAGTCGGGGGCTATTCTCTATACCCAGTCAACCAGTTTGTTGCTCTATTTTCTTCTTTTAGGTGCGTGATTAATGCAAACAATCCGACATCTCTTCAGTAACAAGTCTCCGGAGAATATCGGGTTGTCAAATAATGCTATTACGTGGACAAGTAAGAGGAGTTGTTAATTTCAGTTCAGGCATTCGTTAATCTTGAAGTTGTGATTGTTTCATTACCACTAATCTATAGGTGGGAAGAGAATAGGCAATTCATTGAAAATGCCATTATATGTACGGAATGCGATGGGAGGTAGGTGTAAAATGGATGAAGCTTTTCCATTGTGTAAACGCTTTAAGGACATCACTGATTTAGTGTGTAATGATTAGTTTCTACATAAAAAAAAAATCCTCTAATGATGTCCACTAAAAAATTATCAAAGCCTCAAATGTCATCAATTAAGGTTCAACTACTGCAGTGCTTATGGTAGTATGGATTATATATATATCCAAACATTTGTGAGCAGGTTGACCCAACTAATATGTTCTATTACGCTGTAAAAAAAAAACCAATGTGTTCTATTAACTAATTAAATCGTAATTCTTAACGGCATGATCTGTACGAATTCGGGCCCATTACTATTTTTTATAAGTCATTTGATCAGCTTCAATTAGAAATCAAACATATGACTCTTTAATGTTTGTTTCCGCCAAATTTTAACGAAAAAATTAGGTAATAATAAATCAAACAAAGGCGTACCAGGAGATTTGTGAAAACTCTTCAAACCGCAGTAAAATGCACAACTAGACTTTTAAAATCAAACGAAAGAAAGTGTCCTTCTATGAATTTGCATTTGTGAAGATAGGAAATCTTGTTGCAAGAACGAAGATAAATAAAACGAAAGGAAAGACTGATGACTTTTATTGATGACTGGGTGTTTAAAAAAGATTGAAACTAAAAGGCCAATAAGTAGATTGTTTAACAAGGGTTGAAATTGAAAGATAAATGAGATAACATCAAACACAAGTAGAAAACATGGTTGACAGAATTTAATTAGGATTTTCCCGGGTACAAAAAAATTAAGTTAAATATTCGAATACGTATAGTAATTATGCAACTATTATTGCACACTTGAATTGAGAGACAATAGTCGATTTCAACAAGTCACCATGTTCTAAAAGCATCGTAAAATACCATCGTTATCAATAGTTGTAAAAAAAATTTCTCGATGTAAACCACTATAAGGCCATTCATCTATTCATATGTCTTCTTATTTTGCAAATTAGTCTTGATAATATTCATGGCAGAACATACTCTTTCAACAGATATAGTTATAATTAAAATGAGCAACACCAATTAAAAAATGTGTGATCAAAAGCATTTTAGAAAAGACTGTAAATCCTAATCACATTGTTGAATCTCATCATAACTGAATGTGGCCAATATTGAGGCAACATCGTTAAACAAAAGCACTTATTGAGACACAACTGGTTTTAATTGTTTTTATATTTGTTTATTTTTAGTTCTTTCGATTAATTTTAGTTAGTTTCAAATATTTATTTTTAATGTTTTTTTCTTGAAATTTTATTCAATTTAATTTGAATAATTTAATTCCACTTAGCTCCCAAAATATTATCCTTTTCAAGTCAAAAAATAATGTGTACAAAGCTTAAAACGTCTAAATTATGGCAGCTGTCAAGTGTGAGGTATAGTTAAAGAAAAAAAGAAAAGAAAAATAAGTGGGGAGAGTGGATAACTACGGTCAACACTTGGTCAAAAATAAGATGGCAAATTTGTAATATTTGAGTGAAGATACTCCAGTTTAGTCAAATAAAGTAGTGGCAGACTTGTAATTTCCAAGAAAATGACAACATAATTCCACGTTGTCAAAAATTGGGACCACTTCAGATTCTTTTTCTTCCTTTCTTCTACTTTGCTGAACCCTAGCATCAAAGATCAGACCGCCTCCTCTTGCTGCCACACCATATCTACCCATGGTCTCAATCGTCGTTTATTTTCAGAGTCCACCCTAAGCTTTTCACCATGTTGTTCACCCCCCGACCACCCTATGCAATCCCTGTTTATGTCTTTCAATGGTAAGGGCGGAGCTATGCCAGAAGGGAGCTCGCATGGCCCTCTTTCGGAGCACCTGCTTCTCACCATGTAGCTCCGCCCTTACACTCTCCAAGCATATCAACACGTCACATGTGGATTAGTGAGCCTTAATTTGATAAAAAAAAGTGAATGAAAATTTTTATTTAAACACTCACTAATTTACATGTCACATGTTGATATGTTTAGTGCATGTGTAGAGACATGTACCAAAAGTAACCAATAATTTTCTTACAAAATTTTAAATACTGAACCCAAATTGATGGATTTGTAGCGTGTTGACACTAGAATTATCACTAACATTATTTACACCCAAAAATAATTGGTTGGCCCAAATTATTTTAAGTCCGATATCAAATGATCAAAACCCCAAAGCTCACCACAAATGGAGCAATTTCAAGTCTGGAAGTAGTTACAGTGCAGGCAAGAAAAAGAAATGATAACCTATTGCCAAAAGGATCATCTTGGAAGATAGAGTTGGGCAGCAAGAATAGGTATTATCAAAATTATTATGTGTTGAGTTAAAAACCTTGTCAGGATGAAGCATAAACTTAAGGTATTATCAAGAAAGTTATTAACTAAGGTCACTCTTCAAGCTCTTGGTCGGCAAATCACCACATGAAAAATGAGACTATATTTGAAAAGAATCGTGACAATAGACCAAAATACCTTATTAAAATGAGCATTTAAGGAAAAAGGGATGAAGAGTTGGCCACGAAATGAGAAAGTTGAAAGATGAGAGAAGACTGTTTATTGGGAGATGAATTCAGTCACAAGAATAATGTCTTATTAATAAAATTACGTGTTTATTAGAAGACTTTATTGCTCCTATTTGGAAAATAAAAGTCTTGCATGGGAAGCTAATAATTGAAATAGTCTTGGTTTGTTAGGGTTTGGTCTTGGAGGGAAAATTTAGGCAGACAAGATGAGATTTATTTTGAAAAATAAGTCTTATAAGGATTTTAACAAAAAAAAAAAAACAGAAGACGTATCTGAATAGGAGGAAAACTGTTTGAAGGGAGAGATTCACGACAAGCAAGACACTTATAAAAAGGAGAGGTAAAACAACAAAAGACACCATTTGACCTATACATGTACATTTATAGGTCTAGTGGCGTAGTCAAAATTCTGACTAAACAGACGATTTGACTCCAACTTACCCAAAATTTTGGCCCTACCATTGGGTACATGTATCACGTGTTGATATATTTGGTGCATGTGTGGAGATATGCACTAAAAATAGCCAAGAATTTTTCAATTTTGTACTATAATATTTAGTTTATTTGTACCTCTCTCATGGATTTTTAAGGTCGTGTACCTCTCTATTTCGACCAATTTGCATTAGTGCTACTTAAATCGAAAAGTCCACAGTTTGAAAGTTTATTCTTTATTCATTTGTCTTTTATCGAAAATTGAAATGTCGACTTTAATATATACTACTAGATCATAAGTTTATTAGTGTGTAGATCAGGTCTTTAATTTATCTATATATAGCAGAAAACTACTAGGGAAAATAAATGAGGACAGAGTAGAGAAATATGGTTGAGGCCATGTTTGGAGTAGCATGTGAAAAATAATAAGAAAAGGGGTTGAAGTCAAGGTCCAAGGAAGATGGTTGAGACCAACAACCATAATCCAGAAAACAGTAAGCAAGCTTTGCCATACCTCAGATCTGCAGAAAAAATATTTGCACTTCGATTCTGCTACACCAAGATCTAAGCCTTGTGCATGTATTTAAAACCATCTAACCTTCTTCATCCTAAAAAATATATAAAAGACGACATTTTTAATTGGTGGGGTTGACGTATGCGGTATATCACACTTCGATTTAGAAAGTTGTAGTTTAGATATCTTATTTAAACAATCTTCCCTTTTCTTTGTTCTTTTTTCCAGAGAAAAGAGTAGAGCGGAGACCAAATGTGATAGAAGTCAAATCTTGTTATTGTAGCACCAATTGTTAAACCTTGCCATTGTGGCACCATCCGCTGGGGCAATTAATAATGATCTAACCAACGTAATCAAGGAAATATGCATGATCAACTTAGTTACCACTCATGATGGTAAACAATCTTGCTATAGTCACATAGAAATATATTTTAATTAATATTCAGAATTAGCTTCTTTTTAAAATACAAAATATAAAAGTATTTATATGTAGAAAATTACGATAGATAAAAAAAATAGGCTTAATACATAAGAATCCCCTAAACTTGTTTAATTTTTCCTTGTTACCCACTGAATTTTCCATAGTAACTAATTATCTTGCAAAGTTAAGAGGTAACAAAAAAAAATAAAGCAAGTTTAGGGAGTTCTTATATATTAAGGCTAAAAAAATATAAATTATTATTAGATGTATAATTAAAAGGTTATATTTATTTTTAGAAGTACAATCTATACAAAATATGTGATATATTATAAATAACTATGCTTAGCATATATATGTGCAAACCATGCCCCAATCCACAAAAGATGGTACTACAATGAGAACTCCTAAAAGGAGTATTCATTGAAGACTTCTTTATTAAATTAAGTAAATGAGACTTAAATTAAAAAAAAAAATCATCAACAATTAAGTAACAGTCATTGTTATTTAATTTACCACAAAATTAAGTAATCGATCAAAAATAAATAACTTTTAGAACTATAATTAAATAAATACCCCTGAAATTAAGTAATTAATACTGAAATTAAGTAATTTGAGTTTTTAATGAGGACTCGTTTTAAGAGTCCTCAAAAAACATATGTTATAATTTGTCCCATTGTTCAAATTGTATGCTGTTTTTCTTTTTATTGCATAATAATTCTGAGAAAGGAAAGTCAATTTGTTATAAAATCAAATTGCTTTATAGTATTATATAAACAAATAAAATATATATACAACCTATTAATAACCATGACGATATAATATCTCAACAAAACAGAAAAAAACATGACAATATAATATATGGAATTGATATAGTCCACGTACTTTCTACTATGGCCTTACTTAGCATATTTCTTGTTTTATTTCTTTTTTTTTTTTGAAATCTTCTTATAAATATTTACAGGTTAGAGCCAAAAGAATAAATAATAAATTGACAATCAGAGGCATTAATAGCGCTACTTAACAAACCCCACCATATATTTGATGGTCCCAAATTATAGAACCCAATTGATTGGTTATGATTAGCAAGAAAATGAAGTTAATTGATATTATTAGCAATGTTTGGAAACTTTGTATCAAATGTCAACATATTTTCCTGTTACCCATTTTTGTATTAAATCATATTCACAAATAGAACTCTCACACAGAACAACAGTTCATATCATTATTGATTTAACATAAAAGAGATTAGACGACAAAAATTCTCACACTATGCATCTTTTTCCTATATATATGTGTGTGTGATGCTATTTTCCACCAACCAAATCCCCAAAAGATAAATCATTGTCGCTTAATTGTACAGATCTTGACATAAAGATCCAAATTGTGAAAAAAATCATTATTTTTATTCACTCAATTCGGTATACCATCGATTTAGGGTAATCAACAATATTTTATAATTTTAATTACAACCGTACTAATTCAAATAGTGTTAACTTGTAATTAAATAGAACATCCAATGGTTAATAGTGATGGAGTGGAACAAAACTCTCATCTACCCTAGATAGGTAGTCATCTATGATCAAGAAAATTTAATTACAACTGTTACATTTTTAATAATTGAAGGTATCATGTTAGAAAAACAGTAAACCAATATTCAACGCATTAAATAGAATGGCTCAAAGGTACTAATCTGATTAGCGCAACATAAATCTTACAAGCACATGAATAAGTATGTATGTTAGTGTTGCAAGCTTCCCATAAACTTATTAGGTCGAGAATGCAAAACTGTTTTGCGATTTAAGAAAGTTATGCCTAAACGAAGATACGATCTCGGTAGGAGGAGAAAAAGCTCCTCTTTTCTTGGCCTATAAATGGATCTGGCCACGGTTCAGATTCAAGGAACCCTGCGATCCAGAACCAAACAGTCCAAGGGCAGTTCGATTCTAGTTTGAGTCGGTTTGGTCAGTAATTTGGGTCGGTTTGGTCGGCAGTTTCGGTTTGGTCCAGTTCGAATAGATTTTTTTAAATAATGTTAAATCCGGTGAGTTAGGAGGTTAACTGCTAGTTTATAAAGCTTGAACCACATGTTCAACGGTTTGAAAAAATCTTGAACCTGAATCAGACCGGGGTTGGGAGGTTTAAGCGATTTCGATTTGGGTCGGGCCTGTTCCGGGCCGAACCACCGATCCAGTTCAAGATTGGTCATGTCTACCTATAAGGGCTGAATGCACCAAACACTAATTTTTGTCTAGGGTGGCACCACTCTATCTCTCTATTAGAGGGTGATGTGTTTTAGTGTGATCTAACTGTCTAACCTTTATAAGGTTTGACCTAACACCCCTATTTTGCAGAGGTGTAGATGTGGATTATAGCATTAGTCCTTGTAGTTGCAAAATTTTATGATTTAACACTAAAATGCATTAAACAGTTCAACAAAAATGTAAATGTGTGTACACCAATATCCATTAATAAATCAACTTAATAAAAAAGATACAAATGTCTTATACACTTATGTATACCTGTGAAAATTAATATACACTTATGTACACTAATAAATTAGTTTAATAAAAAAATACACTTGTGTACACCAACGTATACCCGTATACATCTATGTACACAAATAGAAATTCATTAAATAAGTTTATTTTATTAAAAAAAATTGCTAGCACTTTGTACACCATTGTACGCTTTTGTACACCTCTGTATGCCTTCTAGAAGAATAAGTTTTTTAATTTTTTTTATAAAAAACTCAATTTCTCACGATTTTTCAAAATATTGGTATTTTTAATATTTGTTTTGCATTTTGTGGCATTTCTAATATTTGGAAACTAATAGTTGCATTTTTTAGATTTGACATTTTAATTTGTTATAAATGTGTGATTTTTCTCATACCCATATTTTAATTAGACTGGGTTTGGCTCTCAATCCATCATGGAAGAATCACTTTTTTCACTAATAATTGAGTTTGAAATATATAAATAATAATTAAAA
Organism: Flueggea neowawraea; assembly: GCA_948243855.1. NCBI lineage: Eukaryota > Viridiplantae > Streptophyta > Magnoliopsida > Malpighiales > Phyllanthaceae > Flueggea > Flueggea neowawraea. The sequence goes on from CAODLS011264022.1 coordinate 13,156, forward strand.
TTATAAAAAATGTACTGATACCAATACAAGTATCAAATTGTATCCTTAATTGAACCATGTATGTAAAAAAAATCTAATATGTATTTGATATTTTTGTTGGTATATGTAGGTCCAAAATGATAATCCAAGAAGGAGGTGAATTGGATTTTTAACTTTAAAACTTGTTTAAAAACAGATTTGAATACAAGAGTAATAACCAATATGAGTTGAAAGCAAAACAACACAATAAATGAAAGTGCTCAAATAGCTAGAGTAAAGATAGATGAGTTAGAGATATCAAAACCAAGATTTATAGTGGTTCGGCTCTTCAAACCTACGTCAACTCCTCAAGTTCCCCTTGAGAGTTCGAATCAACTATCAATTCTTTCTTCAAAGGGTAAAGGCCACCTCTACATACTCTTGCTTCTAAGGTGCAAGATTAAACCCCTCAAATACAATCCTTGTTTTCAAGATAAATAAAAAAAAAAACTATCCTCTCTCAATTACAATGGAATTCTCTTTATAGATGAATAACAAAAGTATAATCTATCACTCTCAAGTACAGAAATAATTGCAAGTCAAAGAACAATCTTGAGAGAAATGTGAATGATTTGCCAAATAGGAACAAATGAAGGCTTGAAGATGTTGGAAATAGATAGCAAGTTGTTAAGTGACCTCTTATGAAGTGCTTTGCCTCTATTTATACCTTCCCAACTCGTATAAGTCGTTGTGGGCATTAATTTAACCATTGTGAGATAGAGCAGCCCTGCATTTAATGCTCTGACATAATGTCAAACTCGAGTAAGTTGTTCTCTGACTCGAGTTATCCATCAAGTTCATCACAACGGTGGCTTGATAACTCGAGTTATCCATTTCATTAACTCAA
>CAODLS011264053.1:0-44455 GCA_948243855.1 Flueggea neowawraea
ATCAAAACGATGTACTTTCAATATTTTAATTTAAACAACAAATATTAAATAATTTTTTTTAAATGAAACATTAAATAAAATTCTACTTAAAAAGACAGATATCAAGTTGATTAATGGGCAAAAATATATTAAATTGATTAAACCATGTGTTCAAATTATATGAATTCAATAATTTATGGATGAGGAGCAAGACCTGCTTATCTCCAATTTTGGTTGGTACAATCGGTTTCCGATTCGGTTCAATTATAAACCGCCTTTTTTAAGGGCTAGAGTCGATTCAATTTCAGACCAGAACCAAATCGCAGCCACTTGTGGGGATCCCATCCCACCCACCCAAATTTTCATTCATCTAACATGAGCCTATTTTTCGTTTACACATGTAACACGTGTGTATTGGACCACCTAAAAGTTGCTAGTGCCACCTATATTTTCACTTTTGAAAAAAAAACATTTTGCAATATAAATTGTAAATAAATTTGATAAATTTGTCCAACTCAGATTTATTAAATACTTGAAATTTTATTCATAAATTAATTGTAAATCATTCTTAATAATCTGTGCTGTAATTCAAATTATTTACATCAACATCATTCATGCCATTATGCAATATAAATTGCTTCTTTGATCATCATACTATTAATGAATTACTTATTAAATATAATTTGTAACACATAAATAAGTCAATTATTTTTTTTGAAGAGAAATAAGTCAATCATTTAGTGCTACTAAAAACCTGCATCAAAGATCATTATTATGAAAAATATTAATATTTCCTGATATTTAACTGGAGCGTTTGTTCATAATAAACTGAACAGTAATTTTTTTATAAGTAATTTTATTTTATTTGTTCTCTCTATTAATTTAAGTGGGAATTAAGCGGTCCACCACTTACACTTTCTAATATTTATTCTGCACAATACACTTATGTTTATTATATATCTAAAATTTCGTATTTTGTCATTTGCAATCTAAAACCTCTTACTCACGCGGTTACTTTTGAAAACACAGAGTTTTGTTCTTTTTTTTTGTTGCACTTTTTTTTTACAAAATGGTATCGTGTTTTACTTTTGTGTTGCGTGTCATTTTTTGGGTGTTTTGATGGCAGTAATTATTGTATTGTTCAGCTTTTTTTCCCTCTTTCCTATTTTACCGTTTTCCTTTTGTTGTTTCATTGTTGTCGTTTCTCTTGTCCTTCTCTTCTTTTTGTTCTCTCTTTTATCTGTTGTTCTTGCGTTTTCGTTTCGTTTTTCATTCACGCTCTTTTTCCTTGCTTTGTTACGGTGCGATTCTTCTTTTAGCTTGTTGTTCTTCGTTTTCGTTTCGTTTATCTTGTTTTATGATTATTTTAACTTTTTTAAAAACATTTTAGATGGTGAAGTCTAGATCTAGTGCTCTGGAATTCGATGTGTATGTGGTTACCCCGATTAGGTCGAAGTGTCTTCGGTAGTCCTCCATTGACATTGACAATGAGATTTTGGCCACGAAGATGAAGAAAATGAAGAGTGTTATTGTTTCTAAGAAGGCACCCAGTGTTGAAAAGAGGTGAAAAAAAAAGATAAAAATGATGATAAGAAAGACAACAAAGCGGAGAAAAAAAGAAGGAGAAGTGAAGGTGGAGAAGGAAGTAGCACCACCGGCTATGGCAACGGCGGAAGGAGGAGCAAAAGCGTTGGCAAGAAGATTGAGGGATAGAGAAAGCAAGAGAGAAGTCGCAGGTAAGTTAGAGAGAGGAGAGGGAAAATATTGTTTATAAATAAACAAATCCAAATTTTTATATGTTGTTGATTTGTTGTTGGTACCTTATTTATATATTATTTTTAACATATAAACAACATACAAACAAGTCTTAAACAAGTCCGAAAAAATGAACAGATTTTAATCAAATTCTAAACAAATTTTAAACAATAAACAACAAACAAACAATATATAAATAACATACAAATAATTTTTAAAACAAGACTAAAAAATAAACATATTTTAATCAAATTCTAAACAAGTTTTAAACAAGAAACAACAAATAAACAACAAACAAACAATGTACCAACAGCATATAAACAATTTTTAAACAAATCCGAAAAAAATGAAGAGATTTTATCAAATTCTAAACAAGTTTTAAACAAAAAATAACATATAAACAAGTTTTAAACAATAAATAACACATAAACAACATACAAACAATATACAAAAAACATACAAACAAGTTATAAACAAATTTTAATCAAATTCTAAAAAAGTTTTAAACAATAAACAACATATAAACAATATATAAGTAAGTTTTAAACAAGTCCAAAAAATGAACATATTTTAAATAAATTATAAACAAGTTTCAAACAAGATATAAACATGTCCAATAAGACCTTGTTGTTTTGTGATCTATATGCGAGGTTCACTGGTAGAATGTAAATTATGAAATCTGGAGAAAATATGTTGATTTTTTCTGTGTTGAGTTCAACATATATCTTTTTTCGATTTTATATAGGTTTGTTTTTGATTTGTTGTGCTTGTTCGCAATCCCGATCTGTTTAGGAAGCAAAATAATCGGAATCAATCGAGTTTTTGTTTGATTTGATTTTTTGTTTGGATTGTTTTGTTTTCGGTTTTCGTTGTTTCTGATATGCTTTGTTTTGCACCTTTTTCGTTCAGTTCATGAATTCGAAATATAATTTTGCAAGCCGCTAGTTTTAAATTATTGATTTTCTAGGCCAAATTTAGAATGTGGGCTGCTTGTTCTTATAATATTTGTTCGTTGGCATCATGAATATGATTTTAGCCCTTAATTTAACCTGAGACTTTTTAATGTTGGATACACCAGAATATATTTTGGGTCAATATTTTGAATCCAGCCCAGTCTTGCAGGTTAAAAACCCAACTCAAGACCCTAATATTAACAAGTTTGGGTTCAGGCTAGCCTACGAGCCAGGCTAAAATGCTCACATCTAATCGTGGCCTATGGTCACATATTTGAGCTCATGAGTGGGGTGGAGCTAAGGTAGAATAGGTTCCCCCCATTAGGAGGTCTTAATGTACCAAAAAAAACTTTAGAATATATTAATAGTAAATTATATATTAATAAATTTATAAATTATATAATAAAAAATAAAGAGAATAAAATTACTTTTATATTTATAAAAAAAATACATTACACTAGAAAAGATGAGAAAGGAAAAGAAATTGTATTTCCTTTAATGAGAGAAAAGAAGGGAAGATAAAATGCATTTTCTCTCCTTTTGTTTGGACATTGTAACTCAATTAGAAATGAAATTTGATTTTCCATTTAAGTTAAAGACTATTTTGCCCATACTTTATTTTATTATTAGATGTAATATAGAGGGTAAAAATGTATTTTCATTATCATTTCTACTCATTTTTCTCCATTTCTCTCCCATTTGGAGAGAAATTATCTCATGCTTTAATTCTCTCTATTTCTTCCCATTTTAATTATTTTCTCTCTATTTCTCTCTATTTTCATTGAAACAAACAACAACAAAAAATTAATTTCATTTCTTTTATCTCCTTTTTCATCCAAACAAATAAGGAGTTAAATATATTCCATTCAATCATTGGCATCACTTGGCTTTTCATATTTTATATTAAAAATTTAACTAGACTTTTTTTTATTTATTTTGGAATGCGGAATTAGCATTCCATTCAATCATTGGACTAGTTCCTGTAAGAATTAATAATGTATATAAAGGGGCGGTTGAAGTAAGCCACTCGTCTTCCACCAGCTACTAAACAACGACAACAACAATGGCTCAACCAGCATTACGAATCGGAGATGAAAAGAGATGGTCTCTCAAGGGCATGACTGCTCTGGTCACTGGTGGCACCAAAGGCATCGGGTAATCAATAACTGCGTATAGTCATTTTATTTACTTCCACCGAAAATCATTGGTATCTCCCATCAATTTGAACTCTTTATTAACTGTTAGATGTGTGTGTAATCGATTAGGCATGCCATTATTGAAGAGTTTGCAAGCTTCGGAGCAGAGATATACACTTGTTCCAGGAAACAACACGAGCTTGATGAGTGTTTGAAGCAATGGAGGGGTAAGGGGTTTAAGGTTGCTGGATCTGTGTGTGATGTGTCTTCACAGTCCCAGCGTGAGAAGTTAATGGAGAAAGTTGCTGCTCATTTCAATGGGAAGCTCAATATTTTGGTTAGTCCACTCTTTTACTTCTCTTTCCTTTTCTTTGTTTAGCATGGATTCGAGTTTGAATGCGCTAGCTGTCAGATCCACTACATACAATAGGCTAAATATTAGGAGTGCAAATGAACAGAACAGCTCTTATTTAGCTTGATAAGAGTTCATGTTTAGCTTAATATGTAAATGAGTCAAGTTTGAACAGTATGAAATTCAACTCAATTAGGTCTTGAACATATGTGTTTTAATTGAATAAGTAGTCAACTTAAAGATTTGATTATTAAACTCTGATTAGAAATGTAAATGAGCTGAGATGTTTAGTGAAATCTCTTTCTGTTTGGCTAGAATAATAAATAAGTCGAACTTTCACTGTATTCGAAGTTTGTTCATTGTATCATTAAACTCTTTGGTAGCCTTAGTCTAGTAATATTAACGACTGAACCAGTGTGTTTATGTTCACGTGTTTCATAATGTTAAATAATGGGAAAATGTGTTGTGTGAAGGTGAATAATGCGGGTATAGACATAATGAAGCCAACTACAGAACACACAAAGGCAGATTACTCAGCGCTAGTGAGCACCAATTTTGAGAGTAGTTTCCATTTGTCTAACTTGGCTTATCCTTTTCTGAAAGCATCTGGAAATGGAAACATTGTTTTTATATCTTCTGTGTGTGGCCAAATAGCAACTGCTTTACACTCCCTGTATTCAGCAACTAAAGGTAACTAATCTACATTAACATTAATTCTACAAAATGAATTTGCAAGTACATGTGAAGGTGGGATTTCGATATTGTTCATTTGTTCTCAATATGGAATTTTCTTGAAGTACATTGTAAGTTTTTGGGGGCGTTTGTTTCTGGTGGATTGGAATGTTTAAGTGTTCGTTTCTATAGAAGAAACTTGCTTAAATTGCTATTCTGCTGCAGTGAGTAGCATTCACAAACGTTATGCTGCATCATGATTAATTAATTATGTGCTTCTGATCTTTTCTTTTTCTCAAATACAGCTGCAATTGATCAACTGACAAAGAACCTGGCAGTCGAGTGGGCCAAAGACAATATCAGAGTGAATAGCGTTGCGCCTTGGGTTATACTGACCCCAATGGTCATCGAAAACGATGTAAAATTCTTTTCTCTGCTTCTTTTTCTTTGTTCTGCGTCTATGATTCTGCTTATATAATAACCACTGATCATGTGTTTCTTAAATATAATTTGCTTAAACCTTTAAAACCAACTGGTTAATTTGACATGGTTTACTTTGCTTTGCTTTGATTTGCCTTGATTTGATATGTTTTTATCCAATCAATCAGTACATTTTATAAGGGAATATGTTTGTTTTATCAGTTCGAAAACTGTAAAACCAAACCGAATTATTAACCGATTTTCTGACAAAAAACAAACCGATCAAATGAACCAAACTAGTCCAAAATGATGACCTGGCATGAGCTTAGTCAGTGGAAGGTCCAAGGAAGTTGATTGATGAATGGCGGGTGATAGATGTGTTGAATTTGTGGGGGTGATTCTCAAGTATAACATCATGATCATTTATGTTATTTGTTCAAGGATTTAACGATTAATTTTTAAGATTTGAGGACTATATTCATAAAATGAATATTTACAATGCCTAAAGAATCTTTAATTATTATTATTGTTATTTTGATGCAGAGGACAGAAGGAAATGAACTGGTAGAAGGGAATATAAAGAGATCAGCAATGAAGAGAGCAGGAGAGTCAAGTGAAGTATCAGGACTGGTTGCATTTCTGTGTTTCCCAGCAGCTGCATACATAACTGGTCAAGTCATTTGCGTTGATGGTGGATTTACAGTCAATGGATTCCCACCAAACTATTACTAGTTCTCTTTTTATTGCTCTTTTTGTGTGTTTTGCTGTGTCAAAAAATCATGTTCTTGTAACATGGATTTTTGAAGTGAAATAAGTTTCTAGCGTCGTGACAATTTATTGACCATCTATGCTTTTCACCCATTTCTCCTTTTTTGCATAATTAAACTGGGCCAACTAATCTAAATGTGCAGTATCGTCAAAGGGGCTTTCTTTTGCCTATGCCACTTCATGTGCAGCGCCCAATCCGTCATACTAACATTTACGAACATTTATTATCTAATCAGGTCAGGTCGCTCTTGGGATGACAATTAAATCCGAGTCGATAAAATCCACGCAAACTTCTTAGAATAAGCATTGCCCACATTTGTAAGTCCGACGTCTACCTTTCATTCTTCACCTATTCGACGTAGAAATCCATCACACAAAGCTATGTTTTTTGCTTTGTTTGGATGGCACCGCAACTCCCACCCTGCCTCTGCTCCGGCATGTGAATGTCAACAAAAGTCCAGATTGACGTGTGGACAACACAAAAAGAAAGAAAGAAAAGACCAATGGAATTCTGGATAGAGTGCCAAATTACTAATTTCATTGAACCTCAAGGATAAATAGCGCTAGAACAAAATATGGAACTGAAAACGAAAAATGACCATTCATCTACAAAGTAAAATATTGGTGACATTCAAATAAACAGGCTACTTCAACCTTGCATAGTATTAAATGATTGAACACAACTTCTACTCATTGATTGACCAAAACAATCTTTAGGCACATATTAATGTAATTTTAAGCTCACAAGGCTCTTACATACACAAAATATGTGGACTATATACACCCAACAATCTTGCATGTCTTTCCCCCCCACCTAAGTGGCCATACCTCCAGCCTCCAACCCTCAAATCGAAAAGGGGAAAAAGACCGCAGTCATAATCGCCTTCTTGCTTTATGCTGATATACAACAGAATTTATATGAGAGGACTTTCCCCAATCGGCAACTGGGAAGTCAGACGAGAGTGCAAATGACCATTCAAATTAATGCTGCAGATTGAACAACTCGCTGGCATGTAGCCCAGAAAACTGCAAGGAAGAAACTTGCATATGAAGTGCAGCACACTTGGCATGAGCAAATTAATAAGCCAGAAAAGAGTTAGGAACACAAATATCCTATATCGGTAAAGCGAATCCAATAAATACAGCTACTCATCCACACAGTATAACAATTACGGGCCATTGGCTGTCTCTCTACATTAGAATTCAGGAACTAAACAGAAAGTAATAGGAGAGATAGGTACCATATTGTGGTTACTCATACTACAGTTGTAATTGGATTAGGAATATAAATAATATTGATTGCCAAGTATAATGATCACTTCAAGCAAGTTCAGCAAAAATATTATTACTAAAAGAGGGTATAAGATTTTCACTCCAAAAGCATAATCTCTTAGAAATTCCAAAGTACCTGGTCCTTTACCTATTAGTAAAGAAAACAATGCTGGTAATATCAAAGCATTGATTATTGTGAGGCTTCATAGCAAGAGTTTAAAGCACATACCACATCATGATTATCTAATAGCTAAATGTATTATGTATCAAACAGAAGAGAGAGCGAGAAAAAAAAAAGAACAAAGAAAACTATTGAAGTAATTATGAACCACAAATTTAACCAGCAAAACCTAAATTGCATCTTAGCCTCTGCAATTCATCTTTATTGTCCTGGAAATGATTAGTAATGCCATATGGCTGATAAATAAGTAGGAAGAGAGCCACAAAGCCATCAAGGTCAAACCAAAATACAGCAAAGCATAGACTATATAATTTACATTCGAAAGAAAATGAGAGAATGATACAAGTGAAATTACAGCACAAGTTGGATTCAGAACAGGTAATCATGGGAGAAAATGATCAAAAGTATGACAAACTTGAAGTATACCTATGGAAAACTTTTGAGAGTGAATGACACAAATACACCAATGTATAAAGGGATGACAGCTTTGAAAACCAAAACAACTTCTAAGAGTGCCTAGCCTTGCCAATTTAATTTCTATTGCTCCTTGCCGAAATTTCTATTGCTCCTTGTTATGAGGTCCACTCAGTTACCAAAGTATTAGTGAAAGTTAGCTAAGGTGGTCCTTATTACAGATACCACTTGCAGGTAATTTTCGTAAAGGAAAGAAGTACAGTATACTGTTAGAATCTTAAATGTTAATCTTTGTTGAAAATAAATAGAAAATATAACAATAAGCTCCAAGATTAGCTTCACAAATTTTCTCTTCAACATGGCAGCCAAGTTCATCCAAATTATTTAGTCTCCTTAGTGTCTAAAAGATCATAGTGTTCTCTTTCATGATCCCGTCTTTCCTTTATTTATCATAGGCCATCATCGAAGGCAGAAACTCCAAAAGACAATAATATAAGCTCTACTACTGATTTTACAATATATAGCTTGTTGACAGAATCCCAAAAAAGGGAACAACGCCATTATATACAGCTATATTTCACATAATACATTCAATGACATTTCTTTTTTTTTTTCCAATCCTTTTTGTCTTTAGACATATGGAACTGGTAATGTTCGATTCCCGACTGCTAGAGTTAAGGTGGATTGATAGTGCAGGAATCATGGAGCATAGGGCATGCAAATATTCTGCCAAAAGAACTTATAAATTATCTCCTGTTTGATTATTTTCCTTTTACTTTGATTGAAGTATAGGGAAGAAACTTGAAATTTGGATAGAGACATAATAATATAACATCTAGTATCTATTTTTAGGGACAAAGCTAACTTTCAAAATCGCCATCCAAACAGAAAAGAAAAAATGAAAATACAACCAGCCTCAACCATCAATCCACCATGACTACCGCGTTAAAATTTAACCAGTTTAAATTTCTATTCAATAACCTTAAACCCACACCCATTATCAATTATAACGAAAAACAAACCCACAAGAGCGTGGCAAAAATCTTGATACCTATTTGCTCTGTCAATTAGTGTGTTTGGTGTGTATAATTAAAGATCAAAGTTGAAAGGGAGAGAGTGAATGTATGTCATAATCTACTTTTGTTTTTGTGTATGAGAGAGAGAGGAGAGGACAGCAATGGTAGCAACAAAGACAATGGCCTTTTAAGAATAGGGCAACAAAGGGGGTTGTTTTGGCTGGGAGATGGGGGTAGTAGTACAAGTGGTGATGCTGGCAAAAGAGTTGGTAGTTATTAGTTACATTAGTGGAAGAAGAGGCTGGTGATGAAAAACGGCATGTATAATGCGAGTGATGGTGCTTGTTGTGGTTTGATGGTACGGACTTTTCGTTAGGGGGAGAAATTTGATGTAATGCCATGGTCGAATTGGCAACAGTTAGGATATAAGAAAGAGAAGTGGTGTAGCAAATTTAAAGTCACCGAGAATGATTTAAAGGAAGTTATAATTATCTCTTAAAAATTTCTTTCGTAACAGCATCCACTGAAAACTGATACCAGGGAATAACTTGCTAAGTACGAAAAAAAATAATTACCATGTTGCTTAAACTTGACATACAAATAGATTGTAATATTTACAATGCATATTAAGCTCGGCCTAGAAGAAGTAATATAGTATTTGAATTTTGATATGATGGATTAAAAAAAAACATAATAATAGATTCAACTTCTATGTTCCCACAATCTACAAAAGAAAGAAAAGAAAAGAAAGAAATATGAGCAAGAAAAGATAATTAGCAAGATATAGATGAAAGCTAATTGCAAATGAAACTTTTAGCTGTTCTGAATGGTTTAGATATGTGATCTACAAACAACCAGATACCAAAGAGATCATCTCAGTGACAGTCAAGCTCACAGAATAAGATAAAATAAAGAGAACCAAAGTTTTAACAATGATGTTGAGTATATTATTTTCCCATACAACTTATACACATGAGAATATCAGCTGATAAGCTAATACTCAATTGAAAATATAACAATCCAACAAATAGGCGCACAGAACCAATGCAAAAGCAAAATTCAAAGGCAATGTTCAAGCAAAACCCTTCAAGAATTCAGAGGAAACTAAATCCTCCAACTTCAATGGACTCAACTATGCACTACCATATGGAGCTAATTCTTTCAAACCAAAGCAACAGTTTTGTTAATAACAAGCTAGAAATAGTTACCTGCAAAAGAAAACAAAAACTGCAACAACCAACTCACTTAGAAACCAAAAGAATTTCAGGCTTCTTAGCTTTACTAGGAGTGTTAGCATTGGAAGAAGAATTCGCAGCAGCAGCAGCCGCTAACTTGGCAGCCTCGCGACCTCTTTTATCGAGCTGAATGAGACTGCGAGTAGCCAAAATCGCCTGCGGAGCCAAATCATGAGAGCCTCTGGCATACAACCGCCGAACCGCCACCGAAGCAGCATCCTTTACCTCCGGCAAATTCAACGGTCCCAACAAGCAATGGCCCAATATTCTCAGTAATGGCTGCAATATCTCCCACGGTAACGGTATTCTCACTCCTTTCCTCTCCTCTCTTTTCACTATTTCCATCCTCCCAATCTCCTCCGTCACGTGTTCAACCTCGAGATCATCACCCCCGTTCTCCTCAACGGCGTCTTTTTGATCAAACATATCCTTGCAAGAACAATCCTGCCCCGCCCATGCCGCCGCGAACTCGCATAATTCAACCTTAGACCAGCTCGGCATTTGCGAGATCTGCTTGAAATAACAGTCCAAAGCAACTCCCACAATCACTGGCCGCTTCGTTGACTTCACAGCAATCTGAGGCTCCAGTGGCGCCAACAGAACCCCAACGGACGGCTTTGACTTATCAAAAGCGTTAGAATTGGAACTCTGTTTGGTCCGGGAAGTATGATAGAGTGACGGCTGTGACAGATCGGGAATCTGAACGACCACAGGCTTTCCGCCACGCGCCTTGGCCTCGGAGGAGTAAATTGCGAGGAGAACAGCCTCGAAACCGGAGAGAGAAGGAGTTGAAGCAGAGTCAGAGGAGTGAATGCGAGAGAGGTAGAGACCGGCGATGAGAGGGAGAAAGGTGAGGACGATGAGACGGAGGTGAGGGTCGGAGGAAAGATAGGTCTCGTAAAGCCATTGGCAGAGAGGATCGGAGCCGGACCCGGAGGAAGGAGAGGAGAGAGAAGAGGAGAGAAGAAAGTAAGCCTCGGGAGAGGAGAGGAAGGAGAAGGCAGGGCGGTCGGAGTCGGCGAGGGAGGAGAGGGAGAAGGAGGAGGACGGTGGTAGAAGAGAGGAAAGCGAGAGGATGCGAGAGCGAGCTTTGGAAATTGATTCCCACCAGGATTGCATTGGGTCTGTGGTGGTGGTGGTGGTGGGTGGAGGATGGGGGGTGGAGGAGGTGGAGGAAGAGGAGGACGGAGAGTGGTGGTTGGTGGCGGTTTTGGTGCTGGAGTTGAAGTCCATTGGTGCAGGAAGAGAATTGACAGAGAAAGGACTGTTTGGATGAGGAGGTAAAGACGGCAGAGACAGCCACCAATTGAGGAACAAGTCGAGACAGAACTCCCAACGCTTATTTTCTTTCCGTTTTACTTGGATTCAGTACTCCCCATACTATTGAGAAAGCAACTTTTACACCCTTATTCAAAAATGTCGGCCGTTTTACTCCCTCAAACTTTTTAAAGTTATCACATTTCCCCTTCCAACCAAGGAATTTTAATGGCAACTCTATCGCACCTTTTTTTTAACGTTAAAAAAGATTGATGCCACGTTATTAAATTTAACCACATATGACTACCATGTTTGAAATAAAAAATAATTAATGTTACATTATCAAATTAAAGAAACTTTAATTTATTTTATATTTATACTTTTTTCAAACTAAACATAGTTATTTTTGTCGATTTGTGTAAGTTGAAATTTTTAGGTGTATTTGTCTCCTACTAAACAATGTCATTGATCTTCCAAATCCATCCTAGATTGCCTTTCTCAATTATCTCCTTGTCGCTCTTTTTTTTATCATGAGTTGTCTCCTCTTTGCCACTATTGCCTTTATCCCCTCTGTCCCTATGATTACTTTTTGTTTGAATAATTAATGGAGTCTACCAAGCTAAGTTCACTTTCGTGTAGGAAAGTCTAATTTTCTTTATAAAAAAAACTTAATTTCCTTTATTTGTATACTTCTTTCCATCTAATTATGGTTACTTTTTTCCAATTTTTGTGAAGTTTGAACTTTTGTATAGCGTACTTCTTGTCTACCTAACTGTAATAGCCCATCTATTTCGACTAGGTTCACTGTAACATTCCGTTCTATTGTAATTTGGTCTTTGGACGTTGTGATGATGATTAAGTGTTTGGGGATGATGATTAGATGTTTGATGATGGTTAAAGGATGTATTTAAGAGGATTTATGTGTTGTGGAACCCCAAAAATGATCCAACGCAAGTGTGCAAGCGAGTAGCATCGAATGTGCAATCAAGAGGTTAATTAATGTACATAATCTGGGAATCAAAGCTAACATACGTTAAGGAAATGTTAACGTACTTTAGTGATGAAACCAAATGATCAACATAAGTTAGCCTTAGTGTAACGTACGTTAAGGCTGACCTGAAGCTTCTGGACGCATTTTTGACCTTGATAACATAAGTAAGGAGTTAGGCAACATATGTGAAGGCCCTATAAATAATTTAATGTTGGATTAACATACGTTAACCTTTGGAAATCAGTGAAATGATGCGTTTTGGTCTAGGGTCATTATATACCCTCAAACCTGACCCTTTTAGCCTCACTTCTCATTTTTCACTCCAATCTGCTCCAAATTCGTCTAAAACTCTCCCCTCATTGCTTATTTTTTATTTCTTAACATCTCTTGAGGTAATATTGAGCTTCTAATCCATTTCTTTCTTCATTTTCATGCTTGAATCTCGAATTTAGTTTTGAGGCCGAATTTGAATGTTTAGTTCAAATTTGCTTGATTCTATCCAAATAGGAGTTGAATATTGCTAGATTATAGTTGTTTAAGGTTGACAAAACATATATTAATCTTGGGTTATGGATATTTGATGAGTTTTTTTTATGTGGGCTAGGATTTGGCAGAATTTGTGAAGATTTTGAGTTTGTTTGATGAAATTGATTATAGATTTGTGTATTGGAGTATGATTAGAGGAAATATAGGGGAATTAGAACTATTTTTGTCTGTTAAATCGAGAGTAGGGTGCTTTTGGACAATTTGTTGCCGCAAGAACTAGATTCGATATTTTAAGTGTTTGAGGTCTAATTTGAAATTCTGAAGAGTTTGGGGACTATTCTATAATTTTTAGAAAGTTTAAGGAGTGATTTGTAATTTTCCAAAGGTTTGGGAATCAATTTGTGATTTGCATACCTTGGGAACTGAAGTTTAATTTTGCAAAAGCTGAGGGATCAAAGTATAATTTTACGTAGAGTTTGATTTTCAAAGCGTGAGCGTTAGATCTTTGATTGAAATAGGTTTTTCGTCATCGTTGAGGATTTGGGCCTGCATTTGCATTTGCATATCATGCATTTGGTCTTGTCGCAGTACCACATTTTGATATCACTCTGATATATTTGCTTTCACCTTCGTGTTTGTGTCTACGAGACCAGCTGCTTACTAGTGGTGCGTGATTGAACCATTCAGCTTGGACTTTCAGGTGAGTGAGATAATAGTTTCAGACACATAGACGGTGTCTTGTGAACCTATGTATTTTTTATGTGTCTGACTATATTTTAAAATCTGATTAATTAATGGTCTGCTTAATTCAAAATCTGATTTACGTGAAACTTGTGTGTTAAGTAAATCCGTTTGAAAATTGGTTGAATTATTTGTATGCATAATCTGTTGAAATCATATATATGTATACTTTCTGGATTGAATATTAAATTTTGAGATTTAATACATATATTGACTATAATGGATAATCTGTTATGTAAGTTTGTTCGCTTAAAACATTTCTAATAAGAAAAATCTGTAATTTCATAACCTAGTATATTATATATTATTATAACACGATCAGTAATAACTTCTATTATTAATTGTCTATTTATATATATGTATATGTGTGACCTTTGCATATATATTTAATTTAAAATATGTTTAGTTGTGTTTTCAGTAAATATCTGTCTTATTCGCATGCATGTCTACTTAAATACTTCTTATAAATTAATCTATTTTCAGAATAATATTATAGGCCCAATAATACCTCTGTTAATATTAGACTATTTATACAAGTCTGATTGCCTGAATATTTATATTTAATTATTTTGACTCGGTACACCTAACTACGAAGTAACATAATCTTTGGTATACCAATGCTCTGTTAAGGCCCTTAGTCGTCAGGGTTAAATGTTGGTCGTGTGTACTGCACAAACACAAGTGATTTAAAGTTTGGTGGTAGTAGCCCACATTTCTTATACCATCTAATACGATATTCGTCTGCTTCTGGTCTCGTGTCTGGTACTAGTTATAATAGTTGTATGGTATGCTTTCAAGTAAATAATCAAATATGTCTAACATTTGCATTAGTGAGTTTGTATTATTGACTATTTCCATGTAGTATATTATATTGTGATCTGGCGGGTATATCTTGCCGAAGCTTGTGGACTGCAATGCTCGCGAATATACTCATTTTATATGATTTGTCTAGTTTAGCTCTAAGACCCTTAGTTGTTAGTATTGTTTTAGCCCTTAAAGTTGCCAGTTGATAGTCCTTTTAAGTGGGGTAATGTTTAGGCTCTTAAGGTTGAGAGTCAATTTATGATCAATCTAGTATAGATTCAATATACTACGAGCGTATGATCAATAAATATCAGATATGTTTAGTTCTGTTATTGATAATCAGGTAACAAGAACATGGATGATACTACAATGAGGACTTTTAAAAGGAGTCCTTAATGATAACTCATTTAGTAAATTAAGTAAATGAGGTTCAAATTAAGTAATTTCAGCAATAATTAAGTAACATTCATAGTTACTTAACTTATCACAAAATTAAGTATCCGATCAAAATTAAGTAACGACATCTAAAATTAAGTAACTTTTAGAGCTACAATTAAGTAACCACCCCTTCAAATTAAGTAACTGAGACTGAAATTAAGTAACTCGAGTCCTCAATGAAGACTATTTTTATGAGTCCTCATTGTATTACCATCCCAAGAATATGCACTTCAGCATAATCTGTAAAATATGAAACTATATGAATGCATGTAGTATGTTTTACCTGTTTTCAAAATATGTGAATTACTTCTTGCGATTGTATGTTGTTTGTCATTTGTGAGAAATATTTTTGAAATGGATTTTCGAATTATTATTGGTATGTATACGAGTGTCTACTAATAGTATATAATTATATACGCGTATCTGGTATTTTTCAATTCAAAACGGTTTATGTGATGCAGTGGAGGCACTCTAAAGTGTTGTCCCTCACTGATTTTACTGACCCCCTCCCTTTAACATTTTCAGCTGATTTTGTTGATAGTGAGCATTCGACATTCAACACTCAGTGAGGTATTCAGAGGTTACAGTGAGTGCCATTTTATTCGGCCCCCAGTCCATCTTTTGTATTAGAAGCTCCACACTGGGATACTTGTGGGTATATGGTTTTGTATAACTATTTCACATTTTGGTATGATTTCTTATTTAGACATATTATTATTATGAAAATGTATGTTTTAAAGAAATTTGGATTTCTACTTATTTATTTAAATTAAAATGGTTTTAGAATCGTTTGAAATAAATTTTGGATATAAGTTATATACTCCGAGGCTTGTGCGGGATAGACCGGGCTTATGATTCAGTTTGTCTCGTACACCAGTCATGGTCCAATCTCGGTTCATGACACTAACAAGGCCATCAATATTTCGAATCTACTTGAAATTTTTCTCTCTCGAATTTTCTTCTCATCATTATTTTCCTCATTTAACTGTTAGTTTTGTGCTCTAGTCCAATCATTGATATACATTGTCATTACATTTATTATTTAATAAATAGGCATTTTATTTCATATCTATGAAATATTATATTGTTTATGACAATAAATCATCCATGAATAGTTATTCTTCTTTATGTCATCAAGTGTGTGACTTGGTAGTAAAACCATAAGGTAAAAAGGATAATATTCTAATTGTCCCTAATCGAATGATGACAAGCCAAGGCTAGTATGTTGCTAAGAGGATAATCATGTTTACTGATTATGGATATGGGATATCACTTAGAACATAGATACATATTAGGGAACATGTATTGGATTGCCCGCTATGAAAGCACTTCATGGATCAATGTCACAAGTATCTTTCATGCAGTTGTGATGTTTTGAGTTCTCCGACTGAAACTCACTATCAACTCCTACATGAGGAATCACATGTTTTGACTTGGTCAAATGTTATCATAATAGAGCAACAATAAAGGCTATGATTGGATATGCCATGAATCTTGTAGAGGAGTTATGGTGAGAGTGATGGATTTGTTCCTCTTATGAAGAGTGATATCTTTAGGCCACTTGATGAGTAGGATTGATGGAATGTATGCATACTCAAATGAATTGATACAAGGGTTTATCAATGTCATTTGTATATCAATCTACTTGGGATCAAGAAACACATTAAGTAATATAAGGTTGACATGTGACCATATCTTATGCTTAATATAGATATCGTGAGACAAAATGACTGAATATCAAACTGTGAAAGGCTAACTCGAATTACCGATACTACTCGATTTTGGGTTACCATAATGTATTACCAGATGCCGCTTATGGACTTTGGGCCCATGTGTTATGGGACGAGGCCCATTGCCAATCTCGAGTGAACATATTGGGTCACACACAAAAATGAATTGGATTGGTTACAAAAGTTCTCTCTTTGTGGTAATTGAATTATTAAGATGATTGATTTGATTAATCAATAATAATTCAGAGTTTTATGATTTATGTGTTAAATAAGATTTAATACATGGTCCATTGATGTAATGGGTTTTAAAAAGAATCATCAATTACCATGGTTATGATTATTTAATTATGTGTGACATAATTAGGCTCATTTGAGTGATTTATTTTATAACAAAGTATCATATAATTAAAAGCCCAATAATATTAATGAAACCCATGTGAATTTCGTCACAATACACCTAAATAAAGAGGAAGAATTTCTTCACAATAAACCTAAATAAGGAGTGAGAAATTCGGCATCCATCCTCCTATTTTTTTAGGAATCACTTTCCTTGTGTGACAAGGAGTATTTCGGCACATGCACTAACTAATTAGGAGTCCATGACTAATTAGGATTTTTATTCTTGTTTAGCAAGGAAAATAAAATCCTAATTAGTATGTGACAAAATTAATTAGGAAGTGTTTATTATTGTGGGACAAGAAAGGCAAACCCTAGTGTGACTAAACTAGAATTCGGCACACTCCTATCTAGAGTAGGAAGAGGCAGAATTCTTGAATGGGAAGGAAAGGGGTTTGGCTCCTAATTTGAGAAGGAATTTTGGCACACATACTTCTTGTATTGGTGTGACCGAATTCTTCTTGAACAAGGAAGGGTTTTGGCCAACCCTAGTGCACCTATTTAGGTTTTCTCATGTGCCTATAAA
The DNA here is from genome assembly GCA_948243855.1 of Flueggea neowawraea. Classification (NCBI taxonomy): domain Eukaryota; kingdom Viridiplantae; phylum Streptophyta; class Magnoliopsida; order Malpighiales; family Phyllanthaceae; genus Flueggea; species Flueggea neowawraea. The sequence goes on from CAODLS011264053.1 coordinate 17,523, forward strand.
TAGGAGCACACCCTAGTCTTGTTTCTCATGGCAATGGTTTGGCGGAATTATTGAGTGTCACAAACAAAGAGAAAATTATTTATGAGCATTAGAATAGAGATTCTAAAAGGTACTAGTACACTACACCAATCCTAGCAAGTTCGTTGTGTGGATACCATTCGCACAAAGGGAACGTGGTTGAAAAGGTTTCGAGTTAATACTAAAAGATACACCAACAAATCATTCATTCATACAATCGAGCATTGGTTTTTGAGGTAAAACCCTAACCCTAATAATTTATGATTGATGTGCTTGGATCCTTAATGGAATTCTAGGATAAATTTTTTGCTATTTCTGTTGCATTTATCCTTGTATGAATGTCATATTTAGTTACGAATTCCAACACAAAATGTGCAGCGGCCCCAATTGGAACTCATCTAGGCCTCCCACAGCCTTTACCATAACCTCTACCTCGGGGACGATCCATATCTACAAACAAACAAAATCACATATGCCAATGTCAAAATGTGTGTGACCGCCATAGTACCAAAACGAAGATCAGAAGAATATACAGAGGCAAATCAGACAGACTCGATCAAAGATAGTTATGCTCCACATCGACCCCAAACTAACAAAAACCTAGGCTCTGATACCACCTTTGTCATGACCCATTTTCAACCCATTGTCGATGTGCAAGGCGGACCGTCTGTGGAAGCCCAGCCCATCTCACACAAGCCTCAGAGAATCATAAACACTATCCATTTAATTATCAAAACATTTTTAATAAAATGTTTGATATCGAAATACATTTATAAATACATAAATATATCAAATGTATTATTAGTAAAATCAAAAGTCAAAATAATACAACCTAGAAACTCAACAACATCTCGATGCAGAGCTCTAAAACAAAAGAAGAAGTCCGGCCAAAAGGGGGTCACCAACCAATATACAATGCCTCACTAAGCAAGATTCCAAACGGTTGCCGACTCAAAAGTCAACCTACTTACAAAGATAGATATAGACAAAGAAAAAACAAACGGAGGTTTGGGCCCAGTGAGGAATGACACTCCAGAGTGTCTCATACGTTCCTCAGAAAGAATAGGTTTGAAAATAGTTTAAAATACCACACACAGGTATAAAAAATAGTACATGTATATACACATTACATGAGTAGTAAGGTTTTCGAAAACATTTCAAAAACCTTCGTAAATAAAGCAAATAGCACGCACAAAAACATTTGTAATACTAATTCTAGTATCAAAATAGAGTCAGAGTATACTAGCGATAGGGGAACCAGAAACAGAGATATAACAGGTGTGGGCTCAACCACCACCCAAGTGCAGAATATACATGGACTCCGCCATAAATCAAATCTTGCATCAGGCCAGGACAGCATGGCTATCAACACTCCTTGATAGCTTGGACTTCATCAAAGCATTAGTATACCAAAGGCTACGTACCCTGTAGTATAGGCGTTCCCATATCAAAAAAAATCCTAATAATTATATATACAAAAGCAAGGTATGCAAGCCAGAATCAAAAACAAAGAGAACATATATATACTATATAAGAATTTCAAAAACAAAGATTGGTTATTAATTCACATAACCAGTTTATTATTTAGGTCAATCCTCAGATTAGTCCAATTAAAAATATAGGTCAAGCATAACAAAAATATATACAGTTTCAAGACACAACCTATGTGTCTGAAGCTACCATTCACTCACCTGATAGTCCAATCTATAGCAGTCAGGCACCACTGGTGGGCGGCTAATCTCGCTGGCACTGACACGAAGTTGAAACAGAGATATCAAAAACAAGATATATAAAAAACAAACAATGAATGATATTGGTATTGTGGTTGTACCAACAATGCATACTCAACACTCAAACAACGCCCGAAATCCCATTTCAGTTGACGATACAGCGATAATAACCTAAATATCTAAATCTATGTAAAATTACAATTTGGTCCTCAAACTTTTAAAAAATTACATTCTAGTCCCCAAGACCTCGTAAATTTATAAACTAATCCTCAAAGCTCTCAAAAATTGCAAACAAGTCCTCCAACTCTTAGAATTTGCAAAATATCAAAAATGACATCTTTGGTCCCTCGGAAGCTTGATAACTCAAGTTAGCACAAAGCCCAACTCGGGTTAGCATGAAGCCTAACTCTTGTTATCTAGGCCTTAGATTACTCGAGTTAGATTAATGCCTAACTCGAGTTATCCAAGCCTCTGCTTACTCAAGTTATCCATTTGGTCAACTTGAGTAAGTCATCTTTCCAGAATTCCCAAAACTCGATCCAACTTGATTTCACCGATAAAATTTCCAACCAAAAACCCACATTAACTCCAAACAACCTCCTGAATATGAAACTAAGGTCCAAACAACCAAAACAACTAGTAATTATCCAAAATTGACCCAAAACAAAATGGTCTAACCTACTTATGATCATACCTAATTATTGTAATTAAATGTCAACTTTAGGTGTTTCTAGACTCTCAAATGCATGATCTATCAACCCCAAAAACCCATTTCAACAGAAGCATCACGGATCTAATTCTATGAACATGAATTTAAAACCCTAACAAGCACATCTTGCAAAAGGATGAAGAATTGAAGAAATGCAAGGGTTTAGAAGCATAATCTTACCTCTTACATGATGTAGAACTAAGGAGAAGCAACTGAAATGCAATCTAGATGAGTTTGGAGTGTTTGAAAGTGAGAGAGTCGAATAGAGTCAAATGAGTCGGGTAGGGGGGGTTTATAGAATTTTTGTCCGAACATGCTCTAACTCGAGTTATCCCTTCCCAGATCGTTCTGGGTTCATGGATTACTCGAGTTATTCAACAGCTTACGACAGTAATCTAGACCCCATATAACTCGAGTTACATAAATCACTAACTCGAGTTACTTACTTTCCTAACTCAAGTTATCACTCTTGAAATGCCAAAAATAAATTAACACCCAAAGCTAGGGATCCAATCGAAGATCTACAGAATATCGGAAAGAGAGGCATATTACAACACCTCTCTAGTTTTTACGGGATCAGAAACCTATATCGCTTCTAGCTTTTGCGGGCTAAACTAGAGAACCTATAATAACCCTTTAAGTAAGGATGTTGGCTTGTTACAAAGTGTACCCAAGCAGTAGCAATGAGCTCACACCAACCCAAATGATATTGCAAGTGTTAAGAACAAGAGTGAATGTAGCAGAAATGATACCAATATGTATTATAGGCTTCTCTCTATGATTATCTCTTATTCTATGTTCTTCTTCTAAAGTAAAAGGCTATTTATAGCCAAAACATGTCCATTTTGTAGAGTCCCAATATGCAGTGGAAATGACACTCCAAGAAGGGGGTGAATTGTATTTTTAGCAAGTTCAAAAACTTTATTGAATATCTTTTGGAAACTAACACAAATAACAAAGTTCTTTTAAATCAAAATCAAAGTCAAATGCGTAAGCTCTAAAGATCCAATCCACACACTCAATAATAAGTCAAATGCAAATGTAGATCAAATAAAGAAAGTAAAGGAGAGTAAGGTAGAGAGAAAATCAACACTCAGTATTTATAGTGGTTCGGTCCTCTTGACCTACGTTCACTCCTCTAGATTCACTAGAGAGTTCAATCAACTATCTCCTCACTTCCGGGTGGAGGGAAACTGTTTACACTTCTTTTTTTTTGCAGGATATACAAGCAAACTGTAACACCTTGTTTTTATGGTATTAACAAGAAAACCGTTACACTTGTTTTTAGGACAAAACAAGCAAACCACACCTCTAGTTTTTACGAGATCAACTAGGAAACTGAACCACTTATTTTTTGCGGGATTAACTAGCAAACTAAACCTTTAGTTTTCTAAGTCTCACTAGAAAACCTATCTACCCCAAGCAAATAACTTTTCTTGTTACAAAGTTAACCCAAAGATGTAATATATTAAAGCTCACACCAACCCAACAAAAGGATAGCAAGTAAATAGCTCAAAAAGGGTTGTAAATGTAGAGAAGAGAGATAGAAAGATTAGCAAGTCTTAGCAAAGGTATTTATCTTTTCTCTTCTATTTTTAGACGTCTATTTATAGCTACTCTTTGAAATATAGTCATTAGAGCCTTGAAATAGCCGTTGGAGCCTTAAAGTAACCATTGGAGAATAAGACAAATTCTACTCAGTACTTACGTCACCCTTCACTACGTGTGTTGTTCTTATTCTATGCCCGTAGTTCTTCATTCCATCTGAGTTCTACATCCTATGTATGCAAGTTTGTGTGCGTTGCAAGAACTCCAGTGGTCTCGAATTTGAGAGGATCAGCATCTACGTGCGTTGATGGTCTTCTACGTGCATTGTTGGAACTTCTATGTGTGTTGATCAATCTTCAATGAACATTTTACACCTAGTGGCTTCCTACATGCGTTGCACTGTGCTCTGTGTACGTAGTCATTTGATCAACCTCTGCACTTTTGATTTCTCATGTGATTTGTGTTAGAGATTTCAAATTCAAATTCCTGAGGAACGTCTTGGCTTTATTTCAATTAGGCCCTGTCTAAGTTTGTTGTTCGCCTCTTCTGTGTGTGTAGCGTTTCTCCTTGAAGATCACATCTTCGCTCATCAACGCACCTTATTCATCCTTCAACTTGTCTATACGTGCCTTGACCTTTTTCCTTTTAATATGGATGCTCGTCAACGTGCGTAGCACCAACTACTACGTATGTAAAGAAATGTCTAATGCTTTCTGCCGAGAAAGTTTTGATGCTTTGTGCTTCACTGCCATACACGTCTACGTGCTTTATAAGCTATGTTGTGTGCGCAGAACGTAGCTGTGTCTCCTTCAATGTGCTTAGATGACTCATAAGGTACTTTGTGGCTAGATATGAGCAAGTCTGCAACTTTGCACCTATTTCATGTATGTTTTGCATTCATCATCATCAAAACTGAACTCAACAATCTCTCCATTTTTTATGATGACAAAACAAACATCAATTTGAACATCTATTCAACAATGATAAAAAAATTGAGCAAGGATTTCAGTCCTTGTCACTTGGTTAGCTCAATCCAAACATATATGATATTCAAAAAGCAAAAAGGATACCAATTGTAATAGAAAGGATACCGATTGTAAATGATTCAAATCAATAAAGATGCTAATTGTAAATGATAACGCACACAATCAAATTCATGCACACTTCTCCCCCTTTTTGTATCATCAAAAAGATATGCAAAAATTAGCACTTCTCCCCCTTTTTCAAAGAAAATACGATTAAAGTCATTAAGCAGAATTAGTGCCCCCTATGTGAAAGATATTTTCTGTGAAAGCATTTTTTAAAAAAAAAAACTCCCCCTGAATGTTTCAAAATATGCACAGAGAGTAAAAAATTATTATCTCCCCTTTTGACTTTAAAAAGAAATCAGTATATGCATTCAACTTAAAAATGTATTCAATCAATCAAATGATGAAACAACATATATACAAAAAAAATACATTAATGTTTGAGCTCAGGGAAAGGGTACCACATTTTCGATTTTCTCATTATCATTGATTGCAGTCAAGAAGATTCCTCCAACTTCATCATCATCACTGAAACTTGAATCATCAGCAAGAATCCTTCTTTTCCTTCTTTTGTTATGCTTTTTTCAGGTGTGGATAGTCTGGTCTAGCATGACCCGTTTCATTACATTCATAGCAAATGAGCTTGCTCTTTTTCTTGCTGGTCTTCTTTGCCTCTCTTTTCTTGCTGAAAAATTTGTAAAATTTCTTTATGAGAAATTTCATCTCTTCATGGTCAGCTTCTTCTTCCTCATCATCCTCACTTGAACTTTCAATATATTTTGAGGATGCCTTGAGGGCGATGTCGATATCCTTTTCCTTTTTCTTGTTGCTTTCATTTTCGTCTTCCAAACCCATTTATGTGTGAGTAAGGATCCAAGAAGTTCTTCCAAAGGCAATGAGTTCAGATCTTTGGCTTGAAGGATGGCATCTTTCTTCGAAGCCCATGATTTTGAAAATGATCTCAGAATCTTCCTCACAATCTCAGAATTTGTGTATGATTTTCCAAGAGATTTGAGGCCATTGATGATGTCATTGAATCGATCGAACATGTCTTGAATGGATTTATTCTCCTTGACTTGTGAGGTGCCATCATAAGTAATCTCCAGAATTTTCCAGATTTCATGAGCATTCGCACACTGCTGGACTTTATTGAATTGAGATATACTTAATGCACATAAAAGGATGTGCATAGCTTTGTTGTTGTAGTGCACCATCATTTTGTCTTGATCTGTTCATTCTTCTTTTGGTTTGATCCTTTCAACACCATTTGTTGTCTTCTTGGGAACATAAGGTCCAGTTTCCATAGCATCCCAAATTTCCTCAGCTCCGCACTTGAGAAATACCATCATTCTCGTCTTCTAGTATGTGTAATCACTTAATAGCCAAACCTTCATATATATAGATATCATTTGAAAATGTCATTTTTGGAATCTTTAAATCTTTGGATGTTAAGCCAAAATAAAATATCAAGAGCACTAGCTCTGATACCAATTGTAGAGCCCCAATATGCAGTGGAAATGACATTCCTAAAGGGGGCTGAATTGGATTTTAAGAACTCCAGTGGTCTCGGCTTTGAGTGGATCAGCATCTACGTGCGTTAATGGTCTTCTATGTGTCTTGTTGGAACTTCTATATGTGTTGATCACTCTTCAACATGCATTGCAATAAATTCCAGAATGAACACTTTCCACTCGGAAGCTTCTTACATGTGTTTCACTGTGCTCTGCGTGCGTAGTCTTTTGATCAACCTATGCACCTTTGATTTCGCACGTGATTTGTTTTAGAGATTTCAAATTCAAATTCTTGAGGAGCGTCTTGGCTTTATTTCAATCAGGCCTTGTCTACGTGCATTGTTCGCCTCTTCTGTGTGCGTAGCATTTCTCTTTGAAGATCACATATTTGCTCATCAACACGCCTTCCTTCAACTTGTCTCTACGTTCCTTGACCTTTTTCTCTTTAATTTGGATGCTCGTCAACGTGCGTAGCACCAACTACTGCATGCGTAGAGAAAGGTCTGATGCTTTCTTCCTTCACTGCCATACACGTCTACGTGCTTTGTAAGCTCTGATGTGTACGTAGAACGTAGTTGTTCTTCCTTCAACGTGCTTAGATGACTCATAAGGTGCTTTGTGGCTAGATATGAGCAAGTTTGTAGCTTTGCACCTATTTCATGTATATTTTGTATTCATCATCATCAAAATTGAACTCAACACATTTGACCATTGTAGGAGGCAGAGAGATGTTGTCCAATGATTACTAGTCATTCTAGAAAAATATTTCACTTTTCAGCTTTTGTGTTAGAGGCACTTGCGTGTGTATTGGTTTTACTGTGTGGCCAACTATTCCTTTTGTGTGTGTATCCCTTGTATTTTGCAATCCAGATAGCCTTCTTCATTTTTCTTGTGTGCACAATTCTCAGATAAGGTGTGCAATGATCATTTGGCTCTTGCATGTTTTACACATCAAGCTTCATGTGGTAATGATTAAATTCTTCCTAATATGACAATTACCTTTGAAACATCCATTGCACTGTCAGGTTTTTCCTTATGTGCGTAATAATCAAATTGTGTGTGTATCTAAGCTTGCTTGCACGTTGTTAACTTCGGTTTGACTTTAGTTTTTGTGGGGATATTTCCTTGCATGTGTAAGACTCGATTACATGCATAATTTGCATCATCTGTCCCTTTGCATCATTTTTCTACTTCTTCCATAGATGTTTGCCTTTTTCACATGCAATGTCTTCTTCCATGGACTCCAAACATCTTTCATGGATGTTTTGTTGTCATCATCACCAAAACTAGAATCAACAATGTTCAATCTTAACCTTTTCAAATGCATCTATCTTAGCAAAAAATTCATCAATATGTATTTTCAAAGCATCATTCTTCCTATGAAGTTTCTTATTCTTTTTAATCGATTTCTCAAAATCACGATTCAATTGAGAGTATAAATTCAATAGTTCACCATGAGAGAAATCATTTATGTCATTCTCATCATTAGAGTTGTATGCTTCGGATTCCGATTGATGACTTAAGGCTATGAGACATAGTTTAGAGACTTCATGTGTATTCTTCTCATAATCCGAACTCTCATCACTATCACTCCAAGTTGCTACCATGGCTTTTTTCTTTACCATTATATTTTTCTTTTAATGTGGTGCTCTTTTTGCCTTATAGCAATCCATGGCATAGTGACTAGGCTTTCCACACACATAGAATCCTTCTTATTCATATTCTTCTTCGTTGTTCTTGCCTTTGTCACTCCTTCTTTCATCATTGGAGTATCCCCTCCTATCATCTCTCTTGTGTCTTTGCATGTAGCTCTTTATCTTCTTGTAATTTTTGGCATGATATGCCAAATGTTCTTCATCAATTTCACTTGAGCTAGCGTCATTACTATCACTTGACTCTTCATGCTTGGAGGTTGCTTTGAGTGCTATGCCCTTCTCCTTTGACTTTGTTTGGCTCATCTACTTTTCAACATAATTTCATAATTGATGAGAGAACCAACTAGAGCACTAAATTCCATCATATTCAAGACTTTTGACTCCATGATTTTTGTGACAATTTCATCCTATTCTCAAGGAAAATACCTCAAGATCTTCTTTACCTTCTCGTTACTAGAGATTGGTCCTCTAAGTGAGGCCAACCCATTGGTCATCTTAGCAAACTGATCTAGCATGTTATTGATGCTTCCTTCATCCGTCATAGAGAATAACTCATAGTCATGAAGCAATATGTTGATTTTGGTTTCTTTAACTTGAGATGTTCCTTCATGAGTAACTTCGAGCATCTCCCATATTTCTTTTGCACTCTCACAAGAAGAAATTCCATTATGTTCTTCTTGACTCAAAGCACAATAGAGAAGTTGTGTAGATATTGAGTTGAGATGGATCATCTTTCAATCTTCTTCTTTGAAATCTCCATACTCCTTTAGTGTGTCGTCATCTTTCTTGGGAATTTTCAGACCAAGCATAATGACCTTCCATATGTCTAAATCATATCATTGAATAAAAATAGACATTCTCTTTTTCCATGAAATAAAATTTGAGCAATCAAAAGATGATGTCTAGTAAGAGAGTAACCTTTCTTGAATGTTCCCAAATGTAGTGCCATCGTTGATCTTTAACTCGAGGCGGTGAAAGCTTCAAATTTGAGCACCTCTCTCTGACACCAACTGTGAGGAATATGCGGGTGGAAAGTTGACCACACTGAAGAGGAGTGAATAGTGTGGTATGACACTTCGTTGGAATTTCTCAATTTTGTGCACTTCTCTCGATTTCTCTTTCATTTGCAAAAGCTTGAGTTGATAAAGATATAGAGAAGAACAAAGAACACTAAAATTTATAGGGGTTCATCAACTCTCTTACCTACGTCTACTACCTATGTATATCCACTGAGACTTTCCATTATTTTCCTTTCAAAGGCTAATCACTTTTCCAATGTATAGTGACAACCTTTACAACCACAATGACTTTTCCAAGGTATATTGAGAACTTATACCAAGATCACTTTCAAGGTAAGTGAGAACTATTCCCAAGATCACTTTCTAACTAAGTGAGAACTCTTCCCAAACTAGTTTTCTATAAGTTACAACTATGCTAAACTCTTTCTTGAAATCCCATTGATTTGAAAGAACTCGCACAAGAGTACAATTGTTTTGAATACAAAACAAAAAGCTCACAAGAGCATTAAAGACTATACATGGATAATCAATGCTCTTAAACTATCCACAAAAGATGAAATATGTTTCTTGAATATTTGATGTATGTGCAAGTGGGTTCTTCTTTTGTTTTTGATGTGTTAGAGGTGTATTTATAGGCTTCCAAGTCGATTTAGCCATTGCAGCTTGAATCACATTGTCATCATTACACTGTCAGAAGACTTGCATGTATAACTGGCTCTTCAAACTGACCATTGCCTCTAAATGTGTACACAACGTGTACATTACTTTGTAATCATTCCTGGTGGGTAGCATGTCAGTAGCTGTTGTGAAATATCGTCTTATCTTGTGTTGAGTAACGCTTGTCTAGTTTGTTCCAATAGTTCCTGTTTTCTTTTTTTCGTGAACACTTGTATGCACAACCACACTTTGCTTGCATAATAAAGAATTACGTGCATAAAACACTGTGAACATCAAAACTAAAGATCTTAATGCAAGTCTTCCTTGACTCAACATTTTGGTTCTTCGTACCTGTACAGTTAAGGACATTTCTCAGGATAGTTTTTCCTTAAAAATCAGAACCATCTCATGCTTAAATTTTAGGAGGTTAAAAATAGAAAAAAAAATCAAAGTCAACTGTTCTTTTTCTATTCAAGTCTAATCAGTTCAATTCTTTTACGAATTTCCACAAACCGTGCTCATCCCTTATTGCTGCTCATTTAACATTTTAAATATCAAAACTTTAGGCTATGTTTAATTTGAAAAATAATTTTTTATTTTTTTTAGTTTTGTTTTTATTTTTTAAAAACTAAAAACATTTAAAATATATGTTTATTTGTAAAAACTAAGAACAAGTATTCTATAGACAATAAGAGAGAATAGGATGTGTATTTCTTTAAAGTGTGTTTTGAATAAAAAGTAAATGCAAAACCTTATTTGCATAAAGATTATTTTTTTAACAAATTTTTTATTTTTTTCGTTTCAGTTTTCTAATTTTTTGAAAAACAATGAAAAATTTTTCAAACTAAACAGGTCCTTAACTTCTTCAAATAATAAGCCTTTCACTAAAAAAAATAAAAAAACTGCAAACTACTAGAACCACAACTTTTGAATCAATAAGAACTAAATTTTATCGGATGTTCCGAAGAGAATTCGAAATAAAATTTATGATACAGCAGATGACAAATGACAGCATGCCCAGAAAAACAAATGCCTAAAGTACGAGTATATTATGAATTCAGATAACTAAATTCAGTTCTTGCTAAAATTAATATACAATTAATATCGTTACAGAAATACATTCCATTATCATCATCTTTGTTTTATTGTGTAACACTGCGTGGTACCTTCATCAAGTCTATAGTATTATGGACAACAACTACCCACTATAATACCCGTAGAGAGCTCAGTGTGAGCAGAGACTGAAGGCGATACCTTCTTCACTCTGATCTCACTCCTGACAGTACACTACTACTGCGATCGATCTTTAAATCAATCAATGATCTGCGCGTGACAGGACTTGGTTCTCCTCACCCTGTAATTCTACATTTTCTAATAAAGTTGTTTGAAAAATTCACATGTCTATTCCATAAAGCTCGTACCTCAGGAAGCCCGATCTCGAGCCACGGCTTTGCAGGGCCACTGAAATGTATAACGGCAGCATCTTCGAGCAGCTCTATCTGAGCTTCTGGGAGTCTAAAACCCAGTCCAGCCACATGCCATAACGGATCAATAGGATGTACATTACCCTCTAAAGCAAGTAAGGCTGGGGAAAGAACTCCTGGTTGCCATAATTCAAACCCTGAATTTAGAGACTACAAGCAGAAAAACGAATAATAATATTAAGACTCGAACGAAAAGAAACAATAAACTAATAGTAACAAAGATACATAATTTATGTTAACTTCCTATTACAAAATCCTAAAGACATTTGTTTTAAACAGTGCCTCTTCAGATGCATGAATATTTTACTGGTAACCGATGCCAAAAAGCATCGAATATCTTGATGCAGAATAGCTTATATACATGTACAAGATTCATGCTTTCATACCTTTCATTTTATAATTACTGCAGCAGCAGCAAAAGAAAAAATGTTTGACAGAAATAACAGTTGCCTTGGGACATCCTAACTAGCACTCATATAGTGAAGCATAAACAATACACTTACATGTTTCAACAATTTATGGTAATTTTCTGTGATGTTTGCCATCCTCCAAGCATCAAGATCAAACACATTCATGCCATACAGCCAAGCACAATGATCACGATCAAAGTTGGATGAAACTAGTGGATGTGGAAAATTCAGATAATCCTCATATCTTCTTCCAGGGCAGCAATTTTCTCCACACCATGAATCAACAACTGCACCAACTTTCTGGTTGAGATCCATTTCCCACAAAGACGATATGTCATGTTGCACTACTACATCATCGTCCAAGAAAACTATCTTGTTGAGATCTGGAAACAACTGTGCGATCCATAAAATTCAAATGATAGATCAATCATTTATTAGACATCTAAGTTTCAAATATTGTCCATCCAGTCATAAAGAACATCATGTGATTTTGGCAATACCTCAGGGATGTAAATTCGGAGGTGATTCAAGAGAGAGAGGCAGGTTGGCCTTAAAGCCTCTAAGCTTCTTATATGCTCTCCAATGTGTTCAAAATTTTCTTTTTTCAAGCTGACATAGTAATGATTCCAAATTAGACGATGAATCTCCAGCAACTCTTTAACTCCAACATTAACTTCCTTAGACCAATCATATTGGTGCAATCCCTTAACTTCCACAAATGCAGACTCGCTAGGATTGATAGCAAACCAGGCATGCATGGGAGTGTAAGTTTTCTTGTCAGTTACTACATGGAAGACCAATTTTTCAGGATAGGCTGCATTCCTGACTGCAGAAGAGATGACAACAGAGGCGCCAAGAATATTGTCAGTAAGAAGAACAACGTGGTGAAAGGATGGGTCAGCAAGACGGGAAACATATTCAGGTGGAGGTAACCGAGATCGGGCCATAGCATTTACAGCATATTCTTCAGCTAATATAAGGAAAAGGCAATGGAGACTCTTTGGAACACCATGTGAAGCTAAATGCCAATAAACTAATTCACGCTGTCTGGCTGACTGAACCTTGAGCTCCATGCTTGATAGCTGCGGGCCAGAATAAAATACCATTATGTCTCCATAAGTTAATCTATGATAACAAAAACAGCAAATCAACAGTTAACATACAATTGATTGACCATCTGCCATGATTGAGCAGTGATAATATATGCTTCATCAGATCAAGTACTAGAGCAAATAAAAGATTAATAGCCAATAAACGAACCATCGAAACAAGAGAAACATATTTTTGGACTGAAGAAAAAATACAGCAAGGGAATAAAAAACGAAATCTGGCATCAACCAGTTTATACCAGCATTACATGATAAATCAGAATATCAATATGACTTTCATGGCTGAAGTCTAGTTTGAGGTATATCAAATACTTCCATAAGCCATATATAATAACAAATGAATAAACGCAATAAAAAGTAAATCTTCCAAAATATAAACCTCGACTTTACTAACTAAGATCAAGCACCAGTAATAATCATAAATTTATGGACACACTTCCTAGCCAAATAAAATATTTGCATGACCCTTTAGTAATAAATCTCATGATAGTTTTTATTTTTAGGGACATTAATTTCTAAGTCCCTCAGGTTTGCCCTAATTAGTAGATCGGTCATCGTGTTTCTTTGCGAAAGCAAGTTCGTCATTCACGCGGAAATTTGACTGGCGAAGTTAACGAAAGTGGATGTTTACGAAACTACCCTCTCTTAAATTCCAAAACCACAGTCATTCTTAACATTTTCTCTCTCTCTCTCTTCTCTCTCTCCCATTTTTCCTAACCAAGCCCGTCTCCACTCCATCACGTCTGCCGTCCACGCCAAATATTCCATCAACAGTAGCCGAACAGGTTACCACGTCTCGCCGTCAGAGAAAGGGTCGTCCACGCCAAGCCGCGCCTTTACCGCTGGAGCTTAAAGTCCCCCGTCGCCATCCCCCAGATTTCCATATCTGAATTGTTGTTTTGCCGTGTTGTCAGAGAAAGCTGCCGTCAGTCACCAAGAGGAAAGGAAGCCCGCCAAGCCGCCATTTGCTAAGAGGAAGCTGTCGCCTGAGTTCAAATCAAGGGAAGCTCACCACGCCACCGTTTGACGATGAAGCTATCGCATGCGAGATCCAAATCTGAAAGTTATCACTCTTCATGACAAACACAAAGTTAACTAAGCCTATATGATTAGTTGGAGTTCAAATCTCTGATGCTCAGTAAGAAATGAAGCAACAGAGCAACCTATTTCATATTCGAACTTTTCAGTAGAACCATCAGACATTAATTTCAAACTTTTCAGTAGAACCAACAGAGCAAATGTTTCCTTTTTTTTTTGGCTGCTATTAGTTTATCATTTGCTGACATTGTTGTTTGAAATTCAATTTTGAATTGTGATGACAAAATTTGGGATTTCTTCTGAATGCCAGAAGAAATTGATGATATTTGTGTATGTGTTTTTGATTATGTTTGAACTAATTTTTATTGATTCAGAAATTTCAAGCTTATTTTTTGAATTAAAGAAGAAAAGAATGATTTCTTTTTGCTCTGTTACTAAACAAAGCTTGAATTTTGTGAGATGGGTAGTTAGTATTGTCATATTTTTAGTTACAAGTTCGGTTCTTGAATCTTTCTGTTGGTTGTTTCAAGTGGTTTTATGGTGCTCAGTTTCCACTGAAAAAGTTGAGTTCTTTTTGTTACTTCATAATGGAGTTGGTTTCATGAACTGAATAGTTCATATTGTCGGTGAAAGATGGGTTCTGGTAGCTCTAAATCAGAGAGAGATGAAGCCTTGAGGCTATGCAAAAAGAGGAGGAGGTTCATTTAGCAAACAATTGATTCAAGATACAATCTTGTGGCAGCTCATGTGTCTTATACTAGCTCTGTGTTGGTCTGATTTTTTTTGGTTGTGATGAATCTTATGTAAAAAAAAAATTAGGGTTCATATGCTTTAGAATAAGCGGAATTTTTGTCTTTAAAATTTTATTTAAAATAAATAAGGTGACATGTCATTAACATATCAAGGACGCACCACTAACAGAAGAACTTAAGTGCAACTCGGTTTTTTACCTCAAGTCTGTATATGTAACATTTTAAAAACACGAAAATCGATCACTAACTAAGACAAAGACTCAAAAATTAATTTCCCTTATTTTTAATAAGAAAAAGGTTGCTAAAGTTAACGTGGACCATGGTGGTGGGACAGACTCCCACCATAACATCCAAAACCATACTTCGGCCAGGAAACCTATTCTTTACGTCGCCCAAATATCATATCCAACATCTCAATAAACTCCAGAACAGGAGTTATTCAGTTGTTAGTAGCTTCATTATGATCAATGACTTCATTGGTATGAATTACAATGTTTTCCCTCCTAGGGCTCTACATTATAATCAACAAGACAGAAATATCCTGTATATGGACTAAATATTTAATAAAACAGTTCCATCGCAGACAGCTGCAATTTCACCTCAGATTACAATAAGCAAAAGCAATTGCAAGATGGGAACTCAACTGCTCTCTCAAACTAAGTAAAACATCATAAAAACTCCACAAATTTGCAATATTTATGCAGTTTCAAAAATCGTTGTTGTTTATTCAAATTTTGGTCCTCCTTTTTCACCATGTTATCTGCTTGAGCAGATGATAACAAGCAGAAGTGAGGAGGTCAAAACAAGGAACCTTTTCCTATTGAGTCCTGCAATAGAAATACCAATGGAAGTGGAAAAGCCAAGACTTTTCGATACAAGGCGTTGAGATAACACGGGAAACAAACTGTTAAACAATTAATGCAACCGTATACCGCAAAGGACATTAACTAAGTTCAAACCAAAACGGGTTGGACAAACTACATCACATTTGGCAGACTTTTCTTGTTGAAGAATAACAGGGAACTATATGATGACTGAAAAGTATGGGGAGCAACCCACAATGAAATACAACCAATATCAGGAAAATGACAAGGAAAGAAAGACCCGAGATGATGTCAATTATTTTTGTGTTTTTGTACTTACCATGGCCTTGGTCCTGAAGGCAAAAGCTTTTATGTCCCGTCGTTTGGACGTCATGTCCCTCACAAGCTCGTTGAATGATTCTGCCTGAATTGAACCGTCAACTCCGTTATCATTAATGCCACCTTCTCGTGCTTCCACCAAAGCCGTTGTCAACTCTTCTCTCAGTTTCTTTGTTTAGTTTTTTTACATGCATCAACGAAGACCATCACAATGTATTATTATTATCCTCAAAATAAACATCGCCTATTTTCTTTTCTTCTTCTACAGCTTGATCCTAACATTAAATAACCTCTTTAATCTTGTCCCAAAAGAAATTGAAAATCTCGGCTATATGACATTCTGATTTGATTGCAAATTAGTGTTTACGTCTAGTGCTAATAAATCTCTTTCACTTACTAAACTCAAAATAAATTACATGTTTAAAAGAAAGGAAAGATAATTAAGAATCCATGCCTTACTTTCATTCAACAGTTAAAAAATAAAAAATATAAAAACTAAGAATTAAAACTTTAACTTTTCAAATAGCTAAAATGCACAAATAGCCAAGTGGGAACTTTTGAAATTTGGAGGTGTTCAATTTTTGGGGAAAAAGAACCTTATTTAGTCAGAATCAACCAAAACGTGTTGACGTGTGATGACATACTATTATAAGAAGCTCTGATGACATAAGAAGCTCTTGCCTGACACATTATTACTCGTTCCACACTAGGATAAGATTAATTTTGGAGTTTACATAATGGAAGCAGCGAATAATAATACTAGCAGCGAATTTGGCCTTCAATAATAGACTATTTTTTTCTTCAAATATTTTTCCTATTAATAAAGATCAAGTGGAGGGGATAACATGATTGCAAGACAACTAAACTGGCCACGTGGATTTGAAAGCAACATGTGGAAACTAGTCAAACACCGACAATGCGTTTATTTATCGGCCACACCAATTTTCATTCTTGCTAATAACTCTTGTCAACAGGACCAATATACCCCCACCCATTCTCCACAAATAACAACAATGCCACTAGTCTGTTCTTCAGCCGGTATTCTGTAATCTTCAACCATAATTTAAACAAAGAAGAAGGGCACAAACGAATTTGGGGATGCCATGATCCAGAAAATTAAGAATTTTTTGTTTATTTTCAATATTGTATATGTTCTAGGATTCTGATTTTCAATTCAAATCTTTAATTATTAGATTAAGACAAATCTGCAATTACTAAAAACTGAGGCTTTTTGGTTCAATATATGCCTCTTGTTTTTGACAAATTCAAAAAGTGTGAAAATTTAATGTACTGAAATTTAAGAACAAATAAACTGAATGATCAGTAGTAATAGAAGTGAAAGAGAAATTTCCAACATATAAAATTAAATTAAAAGAGAAATTAGTGTGTAATGCCAGGATACATAGACGAAAACTTTGGCAGATTTGAAGAAGAAGAAAGAAGCAGGCGACGAATATTTGGCAATAAAAAACCACTACAAATGTAAAACAAACAAATCATGTCGTCTTCTGTAAAATTTAATCCAAAAGACGAGAGGATTGACAATGACAAACCTATTGTACATTTCCCTCAACATGGTTTGCCAAAATTTTGTTGTAATATATTTTATATTTTTGTTTATTATCATAGCCAGTCAAGTTTGTTTACAGTACCTTCATCTTCAATATACAGTGCAAATTTTATACCTTTATATTGTATGATTTATTAAATTTATCAATTAGCAATCTATTTTTTCAATTATCATTTAATCTGCCACAATTAAATACCCATTAACTGAATTCAAAAAAAAACATAAATTAATGGGCAAAAGATAATTTCGGAAAAAAGAAAAGTCACATAGTTCATAGTTTCAAGATCATGTGCCCTTACCACTAAGCCCCAAACAACAGCAACAGCAAATGAGGAGCGTGGCCACCCAATAGTAAGTCCGACGTGGCAATCCCCGAAACCATAAGATCATACCCCTTTCATTCTCTATCCTATTCTACAGTAGCAACCGGGTAGTTGGTACGTACTAATTATTAAAACCTCCTTTTTGAATTTACTACTTTCTCAAATAATATAACTGATAAAAAACAAATTATTAAAACCTCCTAAATTGTACATATGTATTCTCATAATTTCATTCTTCAGGTTCTCGAAAGTAAAATTCACCAAGAACAAACTTCAGCCACATAAATAGGAATTTTAGAAAAGTTCCTGAGAGATTCTAAACAATTTACCCTTCATAAAAACACTAAATAATTAAAATAATAATAACGAGATTTGAACGCGTCATGCCGAGATTAATTATTAATGTTGCCCAACCAAAAGAAAATAGTGAAAAAAATAATAATATAGAGAGGGGCAAAGGGTAATTCAGGAAGTAAAAAAGAGCCGGGGAGGCTTACAAGAGACGTGTCGCTCCCGCCGAAAATACTCCATCTCATACACTCTGCAAACACATCAAAAACACGAAACGCTGTTTTCTGTCACCATCACATCTTATACGAATAGTACAACTCACTCCAGCAATACGTACACTACTCCCAAAAGCAAACGACAGTTTTTAAACAAACAATTACTGACTAATAATAGAACGGAAAAATAGACAAGTAAAAAAAACGGTAAATAGTAAAAAACAAAAAAAGAAAAAAGTAACGGACCGAGAGAAGAATTGCAGACAGAGGCGGATTCAAGAACCAAAAACGCAAATCGGAGAAAGAGAAACGGCAAAAGGACGGCAGTCAGCAGCACCAGAGGCATCAACGCCCTCGTTGATATCCTCCTACTACCACGTCGCGCTGCCGCTGCCGGCGATGATCCCTTAGATATCATCAATTTCTTTACCCTTTTGCTCGATATGTAAAACCTCATCATTGATCAGTACCATTCCCTTTCGTCTCTTCCTCCTCCTCGAACTTCTCTCATCATTTACGTATCACTCTGCAGTAACTGACAGACCGATCTATTCCAAAAGGATTCACATTTTAGTGATAACAAGAATAATCGTACTGACTTGATAAGAGAGAAGCAGAGAGTAGGTTTGTGTTAATTTAATTTTTAAGGAAGTGTTTGTGGGTGAATTTTTGGAGGTGGGACGTTGGTGGATAGAGGAGTGAGGCGTAGAAGTAGTGAGGACTGGAATTTCGAGAGATCCAAACAAGAATTAATGAGGAAGAGTGAAGACAAAAATGAAGAGTAATGTTTAGTTGAGAACTGACTTTATAAGATCATCCTAGCATCTGTTCATTTTGGATCTCTATAATATTATTTTTAGTTTAATTTTAATATTAAAATTTGATTTTAATTTATTTTTTATTAATCAATATTTAATTATTAATTTAAAAAATAAAGAAAGAGGAATAATAATTGTATATTTTTTAAGAATTAATCTTCATTTCTTTTACTTTTTATTAATTTATTAATAAAACAACAATTAATATGTTAAATAAATAGAGTGTTTTATAAATTTTAAGATAAATTAATATATAAAATTAAAAAATATATATTTTGTTGAAGAGAATTGATTAGGAAGGGTTAATTTTATTAACAGCCACAAAATTAAAGGGCAGTGTCCTCTAAAGTCACGAAATTCTTTTTTTTCCACGAAATTCGCAACCTCCACTTTTTTGGTTTAAGAAACTCAAAATGATCGGAGTCAGTCTAACTGTCCGACAACCAGCTCAAAACCCAAACCACGTGGGCATACGAACACCAGGTCAATATGACACGTAAGCAATTTTAAACACGTATAAAGTTTCATGTGGTCATTGAGAAAAAATTCAGAACACTTACCAAATGGTACCCACTTTATCAGAAACCCTCAATTTTAAGCACCATTACATCAGACTTTTCGAATAACACATTTTGAACAGTCGGATTTGTTTGCTTGAGAAGAAAATAGGACCTCCCAAAATCTTCGCCGTTTGCATTGATTCGTGGAAGTTCCATCGGGTAAGCAGTAAAATTTTAATTTTAATTTTGCTTTCTACTTATTCAATTTCAGTTCAATAGTCTGTCATCATGAATTCGTTTTTTTTTTTTGTTTTGAATAGAAATCCTTATGTTGACGTTTGAAAAATAAAAGTGGGATTTCTTCAAGGCAATTGAATGAGAGCACTTCTTCTCATTTGAATTTCAACGTGCCCACATGTTTTTGTGGTGAAAATTCACAATTGACTGCTTCTTATGTAAAAAACTTGGTCCCAATGAACAATGTCCATTCAAAAGGCGATAAATTATATTTTTAGTAAATTAAAAACTTTATTGAAATTGTTTCGCAAATTAAAATAAATAAATTAGTTCTTTTAAATACAAATCAAAATTAAATGTAGAAGCAATTTAAAATCAAAGATTTAATTCACACATAACAATATAAATTAAATGTAAATACAAAGCAAGATAGATCCTTCAGGGTGCGTTGATGAATGCTCTACGTGCGTTTTTCACAGTTCTAGAATATCACTTTTGTCCAGACAACCAACATTGTGTTTTGCCATTTCGTCTACTCGCTTTGTCAAATTCTCAAGATTGCACCTTTGATTTTCCACGTTAGCATGTCAGAGCATATTCAAATTCAGATTCCAAGGATCGTCATCGCTTTGTCTATGTGCATTAACTCGTCTATGCGAATTAAGCTTCTATTACGTGCGTAGATCAACCATCTTCAAAGATTGCACCTTTAATCATCAACACGCCTTGTTCCTTATGCTCAACGTCACTTCATCATTCCTAGAGCACTTCAAAAATACTCAGATCATGACTATGTGTGTTGTGAGTGCTTTGCGTGCGTAGAAAAAAGCCTAATGCTCACTATGACCAACTTTAATTCAATTTATGTTCCATTTCAGCGCGCTTTGATGCCATTTTCACATGATCTACTTGTGTTATATGAGAATAACAGGCGTTGTTGAGGCGTATCAGAGAACTTGCACTCTTTTTTATCTTTCGTGGATGTTTTGTATTCATCATCGTCAAAACCGAACTCAACAGCTTGGAATGGCAACCACCCTAGAAGGAGATTCTACAATTGCGTCGATTATGTAAGTATTTTTATAGTGCTATTTGATTGTTTGTCCATATTTGAAATTGAAATTTGTGGGTATTTTGGTATGATCTACAATGCGTAATTGCAATTGCTTTGGGTGGTATGAAGAAGAAGCACCAATACGATACTGCAAAGTGTTTTAGGTCTATTGGGGAGTCTTGATCGCGAGGAAGAAAATTTTAGGAGAATGTGCCTTAAATTTGTGATTCTCATATTTATTTTAGTGGTGGGTTTTTCGATATATGTTCGTCGCATTTCTAGTTAATTTTCTCAACTGAAATGGAAGCCTTTCTGTCAAACAATTAGTTGGAGAAGAGATTTAACTATTAGACTAATGTATCATGTTGTCTTTTTTGTCTTTTTGTAGCCTTATGATGTAAAATATTCTTCTTTAGGGATGTTGACAATATAAGCAATGTTGTTTCAAGAAACCTCAACACCCATTTCCCTTAAGTCATTTGCCTAACACCTCTGTACTTGCAACTCAGGTTTTTTAGTTCACCTTTTCCTCTCATACACCCCTTTCTTGCACCTCTACATCAACTCCTACCATTAGATACTTCAAGTTGTTTCTCTTTTCGCCACTTTGCAAGTGTGTCAGCCACTGAATCACTCCCATTTCTTCTCCTCTTGGTTCCTTGATGTTTCCACCTTAAAGAAATGAAATTTCTTTCATAAAATCTTCTATTTCTATTTTTCCTAAAAACCCACAAGAAAAAAGGGAAAAAAAAGAAGAAGAAGATTAGTCTCAATGTCTCTTCACAGGCCCATGAAAACTTCAGGCCTTATTCAATCCAAATGTCAACTGAATTCCAAACTCTTTAACATAACCAAAAAATGCTAAAATAACAAAACCTAAACTGCCAAAACGCTAATGGTCTATCTAGATTGCAGAATTGGAATTGAAATTGAATCAAAATTAGAATATAATCAAAATTAGAATTGATTATTTAAATAATTATTTTGTATAGATTAAATATTTAGTTATTTAAATTCTTTTTAGATGGAGGGAGAGAGAGAGGAAGAGAGGGGGAGGGAGGGAGAGAGCCGAAGATAAGAGGGAGAGAGAAATAGAGGGAGGGAGGGAGAGAGAGAGAATTAGGAAAGAAAGAGGAGAGAGAGGTAAAGAGAGTGGGGAGAGAAATAGAGAGAGTTGGGGAAGAGAAATGGAGAGAGGGAAGGATGGATGGAGGGGGAGAGAGAGATGGAATTGGTAATTCTTAGAGGGAGGGCTAAGAATTGGATCATGCCTAATTATAATTCCAAGGAATTGGGCATGGAATTAGAATTACAAATTCTGTTAGTTAGTCAAACAACAAAATTAAAATTGATCACGTGCAATTCCTCAATTCTAGGCCTAATTCTTCAGTTGGCAAATAGTGCCTAAAGCAATTCATTTGAAGCTCTAGTCTATTTTTTTTACTAAGTTATTGCTCACCAATAACCATTTTGGTAAATTATGTCTTGTGTTTGTCTTCCTCCACTTGCGCTTCTCTTTTTCTGTTCTTCAAATTCCTTTTTTTTGTGTCATAAATTCTTTTTTTTTTGTGTTGTTGGGTGGTTTGATGGAATATATAGGAAATGAGAAACGACTTGTCGTTGATAGACTTGACTTGGGAACAAAGGAATGCATGAATATCAAAATGGAATGGCTTTTCTTGGTTTATTTATTTGGTTTTATAAAAATCTAAACAAGATTATAATTCCTTTGAAGTACAATAGTGAGAGTTTCTTTAACATGCAATTAAAGAATTTTACTCAACCACTCACTATTATTCAAAGTGAAAAAACATATATACTCATACGTACCTTTTGTCAGTCACTCATAAAAGTTATGTCCCAGCTATTGTTAATCTTCAAATCACTAATTAAAAGCTGAAGGAACCAAGCTAAAGGAACCATGCCTATGCTTGTTTACTTTTTGTTAACACTACTGCCCATACAACGGGGAACATGCATTCATCTAGGTCAATTGCAACGGCTAAAAAAATCTCATATGTACCTGGGTTAGTCAATGTGAGAACATTTGCATAAGCTTGAAGGCATTGATATTGCTTGGTCTCATCTCCATAAATCTAGTTCATTCATATATTCTTTGCCCTCCAAGCTTTTGAATGTGTTATTATGAAACAAAGATCTTTTTGAATCATATCTATCAAACTAGCCTCATCCCACAACAGATTAGCATAAAACATGTCGACATTCCTTTTAGCCAACCAGTATATAATCATGTGTAAATTGTTCCAAACCTTACCACATGTGTGCCTAAGACATACAGTTTTTATCTAGACTGTCGAATCATCTACACTTATAGGATCAACATATATGTAGAATTTACATATCACTTTCTCCTTGCAGCACCTTGCAATGCATCTGCTCTTGTCATTATGCAAAAAATAAGTAGATACCTATTGTTTATTCCCAAGCTTTTAACTACTTTTTTGAACTCCACAAAGTTTTTAAATTTCAATCCTTTCACGAAGTAGGGGTTGTCCTTTTCTTTTTCCGCATTAAATTTAAGTTCAATAACACTATTGAAATCGCCATCCTCATCACTTGATCCATCATTATTTCGATGCAACTTCGACTCATCACTGTATTTAGAATCTTTAACATATTCACCCTCAAGTGGCACATCAATCTGGAAAGTCTTCCTTAACTCAATTGAGTTATTTTTTGGCCTTCCACCACAACTTGTAGAATCTTTCTATATGGCAACAATCAAGGCAAAGTCCTCATCATCTTGCTTAACCATATGGTGCTTGTTGACAAAATCATCTTCTTCTTGTTGAGCAACATCTCAAGCATTAGTTTCAGAAACTTTAACATTAATAACTATCTAAATTCTTTCAGGATGTCGTCCATAGGTAGAGCTTTCACCCCTACCAAAGTCACCCCCATGTCATTTGAGACAATTGCAAAAGGTCCAAAAGCATCAATATTACCAGCAATATTCTACCCCTCCGCATTATTTGCTTTAGCTCCAAACACACTGTATTCATCAACTAAACTTCCTCTCACAATATTCTTTTGCTTAGAACCGTTAACATGATGGAGGCGGAAGCTCTTCCTCATTCTAAGCTCAACATCAGTAAATCATATATGATCCATCAATTCTTCCAACAAAGGAATCCCAATGCACAACAACAACCTTAAGTTTCTAAAGAGTACTCTGACCAAATTCCATCGCCTCAAAATTGCACTCATCTCTTAATTGCTTCACATACACATCCACCTTCTTGTCTTTTGATGCTTGAACACATATTTCATATAAATCTTGATCCTCATCTAACCCTTTCATACCACCATCAAATGCCACATACATTGGCTTATGGAAATATCAAACTACTTCAAGCCCAACCTAACCAACCACCTGTCCAACAGTTGGAAAGTCAATTTGTACATATGGTACCAGTCAAAGAAATTATTGTTAGTGATATACCTTAGCCCAATCGTATGAACATTGTCATTTATATTATTATTTAATAAATATAAGGCATTTAATGTTGGCATATAGATTGTCATGTTGTTTGTGATGCAATAACTTAATAAAAGTATCCATGAATAGTTTATTCTATCTTATGTCATCAAATGCGTGACTTGATAGTAAAACCTTAAGATAAAAGAATGTTATTCTAAATTATCCCTGGTCGTTCATTATCATGGAAATGATAATTAGACAAGACTAGCATGCACTCTGAGAGATGATCATGTTTTACTAGTCATGGACATGAGATGTCACTCAAAACATAGATACATGTTGGAAACATGATATTGGATTGACCCACTATGAGAAATACTACATGGAACATGTCATCAGTACTTCTCATTGAAGTAGTGATATTTGAGTCATTTGACATGATTTCACCAAAGATTCCTACATGAGGAGCTTTATGTTTTGATGTAGATCAACATCGTCTGTAATAGGATGGTAATACAAGCTATAATTTGACATAGAGTAAATCATATGGAGGAATGTGAGTGACAGTAAAGAAATTTGTACCGCTCTTATTTGAGTAAGATGTCTCTTGGCTACTTGACAAGTAGGACTGATGAAATGCATTGCCATGCTCAAATGAAATTGATAGGGGTTATCAATATTATTTATTTTGGTTAGTCTACTTGGGTATTAAAAAATGTTTGGTTAAGCTATATAAAAATGATGTGATCCATGCTTTCTACTTAATCGAGATATCGCGTGACAAAAGGACTAAATATTGTACTGTCGATTAGGTATTGTCGAGTGATCGAATTCACTCAAGTTGGGTAGTCATAATGTCTTGCTACAATTCACTTATGACTTGCGGGCCTATGGTAGCAGGAAAACACACATATCGATTGTAGTATGCGGACCTGAGTACTGAGTGTCGTATCCTACAGAGACTAAAAGTACTAGTAATAACTCTCTCTCTATTATCTAGTCTATAAACATAAAAGGAATGGAGACACGCCAACATACAACACAACATCACAAAGAGAGTTTAAGAACCATGCAATCAAGGGTAACAGTAGCATCCAGATGTTGAATCCCCCTAGGACTACCTAAGCAAAACCGACCTCGTCACTAAGTCACTTGTTCATACAATTGGACCGTAGAAATTCCTAACATACATTACCCTCTCTCTCGAGTCAGCTAACATCTAATGTCAAGTTGATTAGCCGAAATCTCTTCCTAATTAATACCCACACGTTGCATTAACACTAATTAATGAATTCCCTTATTAAGTTCGACCTTAATCCGAAAGATTTATGTCGACTTATCTCTAGGTTTGCGTGTAACTCCTCTCACCTATGAGCGATTCAAAACACATGATAAATCTCTCAATTCCCATGCATGCAATCAATTGTCAAATAAAAACACCGGTAGAATCAATCCAACAACAACAACATATATCATAGATGAGTCTCAATTCTTGAACAAAGCAACAAAATAACAAAACCCATTCACAAATTCGTCCTAGGGTTCATCAAATCTAGGTGCATACAAATTTAGCTCATAATATCAGTAGATAAATCAACAAAAACGAAATGAAAACAAGATAGAAAGAAATAACCCATTGAGATTCCATCATTCTTCATGCAATCACTTCAATCTTGAAGAAAATCCACTCCAAAGGCGTTCTTCCTTGAAACCCAGCTCTTTCCTTCTATAGAACTCTGTTTTTGTGTGTCAATGGTGGATCATCTGCTCTAGGATTTGTTCAAAGCATAAATAGGCTGAACTAGTGTGTTCTGATAAGACACGACCCGATAGGACATTACACGGTTGTGTATTCGGTTCCCAAACCGTGTCTTGCTTTAAAACTTCGTTGTTTAAGCTCTTTGACGTGTTTGGTTCTGAAACTGGAAAGACACAAACACAACTTCAATTACACGGCCGTGTCTTGCATTCTAAATGTGCACTTGACTTTGGTGAATAGGAAACGGGCAAATCATGAAATTAAACGGATCTTTGTCTTCCAAATCGTGTCTTGCCTCCTGGAGGTGCATTTGACAATGACGAATGGGACACAGTATTACACGGCCGTGTCTTGTGGTCTTAGACTGTGTCTTGTGTTTAGAGCCTCGAAAGTTGTCGTTTAATCTCCGTTTTGGTTTACTTTCATGCAATTCTATCAAAACACCATCACATGACCTGAAAAACAAAATAAATACCAGAACCTATTAAAACAATTCAATTATAACCAAAATGAAAGGAATTCAACAATACAAATATGTATAATTGAGCGTTCATCAAATTACCCCACACTTAGGATTTTGCTTCTCCTCAAGCAAAGAAAGAATTGAAACAAGGGCTACATCCTCACAAAATCAAAGTGTTGTGGCATGGGACTCACGTCATAGAAAACGAGAATAAATTGAATGGCCGAGAATTCCAAATATGTATAAGGTACTAATCAACCCAATGGACATATCAAATTAGCACAAGTAAGAGCTCAAATAATCAAAGTAGTCGATTTGAATTGGTCGTCCATTCATATCATCCATTTCATTGCAAAGCAAAGCATTGAACGATTTAGGCAAATACGGTTCAAACCTCTTTTTCACTTCAAACATTGTAATAAATTCAACCAACTCAATAACTTACATGCTA